>JAAEAF010013664.1:0-111385 GCA_011037195.1 Triatoma infestans
GTTTACATTGTGACAGAAATTACGTGATATTTGTAGCATGGATATGTGTACGACACCGTCAAAGTTTTGAGTCTTGCAACAAATGTCTTAACAGTTTACACCTGCTACTTGTGGCCTATACATTTCTTTCATTGCAAAAAGTCAGATTACTGTCATTTACGGTCAGGCGGTCATTTGACGATGAAGACATCAGAAAAAAAAAATGCAACTAGCGTAATTATTCTGAGTGCATACAATCAGTTAATGTCTGAACTCACGTTGCAGGATCCAACACAATTCATAAATTTTCTAAGAATGAAACCATCTCATTTCGAATAGTTAGCTAGTAAACTTGGGCCTATTGTATGCTAGCAAGATAGGAAATTCAGAACAGCTATTAGTGTGCGCGAAAGACTTGCAGTAACTTTGCGGTTTTTAGCATCGGGTTTAGTACGGCAAGTAGGTTTGTTGATTGATTAAATGGCTAATTATATAAATTCTTGTCTACTCTCTGCTCTGGTTTTTCACCCATGTAAGGGTCCACTAAAGCAATTTTTGTCAGGCGAGTTTGAACTTGTATGTAATAGTGTTTACACCTACGTATATAGTTGTGTAGGACAACGTTACTGACATTTGAACTATATATATATCAGACATAAATTTCGTACCGTTTACATTAGCGACACTTACTGTCCGACAGAAATTTGTTGCAATAAATGTCAGATCTAAACGTGTACCATAAGGAGAACATAGAGGCATTATTGCAAGTCTTCAACAAATTTAATCGGTTCTATTGAAACATGTACCTCAGTTGTAAACAAAATAGCTGAGTAATTGTGGTACTGAGTTCGATTTTCGGTCTTGGCTTTGGATTTTATTTGTAGTTTTAATATGAGTAATGTCTAGTAAAATATCTAGATCCGATCCTGACACCTAACTTGTAAGTTTTGACTTTCTTACGGGGCAAATTAAACATTACTTTCTACTTTTTCTATTAATATAACTATGTTTAAAAATTAATTTGAATTTTATCATTATTTTAACCAAAGATATTGTTAATATTATTAACTTAAAAAATACAAATTCGTAATATTTTAAAATTTCTATCATTTTGTTCATTTTTTTTTGTTTATTTTGGGTACAAAGAAAATGAAATGAAGATACAACTGAAAGTAAACATTTTAAGATAGAGTTGGCAATTTAGTAGTAAAGTGGGAATGGACTTTTTTTGATGTTTATAGCATTATAAATCTCTTTTATTACAATAATATTTTGAAATTGTAACTTAAATAATTTCTAAACATAACTGCGCCGTCTTTTGTTAAATGAATTTCTCAGCAAATTTTGTTGCTGACTGCTCTCATAAACTGAATGCTATTTTTCCTAAAAATGAAATTAATTTCAGTAATTGAAATTAAATAGTGTTCCTTTGGAATAAAAACATTGTTTCTATATCTTACCCCAGTATTTTAGAAAAAAAACTTTCAAGACAATCCTTAATAAGTTTTAGGACTGTAAAGAGCTAAATTATCTTTCCAATTATCTGATTTGTTATTGATTGTCGATACGTTATTTAGGTTACTGATAATTGTTTGAATTCCTATTGTAAATTTTACAGAAACTGGGAATAATTTATTGGAGGATGCTGTCATGTTAATTTCTGGTAGAAGGTTTTCTTCAGTATAGGAAACTTTGACCTAATTTTGTTTCTCTATTAAAGAAATCCATAAAATTGGGTTCGATTACATAGAGGATTTCCTAAATAATTACAGGTCAGTTATTTACATATATTTCTCTTCTCGGCAAATCCCATATGAGTGTTCTTATATTGTTTTCATATAATAAGATCTTAATATAATTCTTTTATATCGTAAAACGATTAAAACTTTTATGTAATTTAAACGATTAAAACTTTTATTTATTATACTTACATTGACCGAATACTAAAAAGATTACTTACAGTGATTTTTTTGAAATGGGAAAAAAAGTTTTTATTATATTCAGTAGGAACAGTGTATGTAGTATGGTATCAACACTACACTAGTATTGTTAAGTGACATCCACTTATACAGTGACAAGCTTGTCTGATGGTTTGTTTCAGTTAAATGGTTGTAATTGTTTGTTTATAGTATCTATATAACAAAGAGAATATTGTACTCTATATACTTTCTGTACTTATCTAAACTATTGGTATATTTCTAATTACTGCTCGTTTTAAATTATGTATAACTACTACAGTAAAACATCGGAGTTGACAAGCATCTTGTTCACTAAACTATATAAAGGGATAGACTGTTTGAATCAATAAAAGTCTCATAGCAAATTCTCTACTTAGTTTATACCTGATTAAAAAAAAAAAAACAGATACAAACTCAAAAATATCCTTCTAGAATTTCGATAAACTTAAAGAATTGAGATATTGTTTTTTCTAATAGTCGATATACAGATATTTTTAATAATCTAGTGTATGACACTCATATACTTATTTATTTTGAAACACGTACTCAGAAGATACATCTGGTATTTTACCTGTCGTAGCATGCATATTTATTTTGTTCCTGACCAGTTCGGATTTTCGTCAATCGTCAGAATAAGTCTAGCCATTTTGTGCAGAGAGTTCACTTCAAACGCCATGTTTTCGTTCCACTCGACATTTGTGGTTTTGTATGTGCGGGAGGTTATAAGGTTAGGTTATTATGTGTTGTTTGATAACAAAATCGAATTATTATAAATTATGATTAGACAGAAAATAATGTATAATAAATGGCATGTTTTGAAGGATACTTTATAACTAAATTTTAGTAGTGGTGTTAAATTATCAAGTCATTTTTATTTATGGGGAGGAGATAAGAAATTTGGGGAATACATTATAGTAATAAGAATAGATAAAGTTTGAAGAAAGGCAATGCAAAATTTAAGAATAAGTCTAAAGGTTGTAAAAATAATAAATGAATATGAAATCCAAGCAAGGTTAATACAAGAAAATATATAGGTAAATTGATATGTAAAAAGATTGGCAGCAAACGGCAAATTGGAGATAATATTAAAGTAAATAATAGAGAAAATCAAATGTATTCCTTTTTATTTATCATGCTTGCTTTTAAATGATATTGATTTAGGTTTAAATTACATTGAGAATATGTTGAGATGTGAATATGTTGAGATTGAGAGAGATGTGGTGGTGACATTTTTTAGGCAGTTTTTTTTTTTTATGAAACCACTGAACGAATTAAGAGCGCAATACTTTTGCTAAATCTGAGATCATTGGAGTTTTACTTAATACAATTCTCGAAATCAATTACCTCCAAGTAGTTCAAAAATTTATTTATTTATTGCTATACAAAAAATCTATGTACATTTATATATATGTATATTTGAACAACAAAAATTAGTATGATAGTTACAATTAAATGGTAAGAAGTCCTGATATATAATAATAAAACACTTTATTATACAGTATCGAGCTTTCGACTTGGGAGCCAGGTTATTTTCAAGATAACACAACTTAGATTAGAACAACATAGCAGGTCGATACTGTATAATAAAGTGTTTCATACATGTAATATATCAAGACTTTTTCTGATTTTGTTTTAACTATCATATTTTATAAAAGTTTTTAAGTCCAATAAACAAACAAAGTTATAGTAGTGTTAACAAAAATTAAGTTGTGAATCAGTTTAATCAAGGTTTGGTTCAGTTTATGTATAACCAAATAAATAATATGCCACTTCTGGTATAGGAATTGTATGAAGAAAACGGAAATCATATAAAACTAAAATTTTAATAAAAAAAAAAGGAGCTCAATATTTGCTATAAACTTATGTAAGATTCTATTAAATTATTCACTAATATATTAATCATTAACTCATTTTTACTTTCTCTTATTCCTAGTAAGAGGAAGTATTGTAATCGTGTCAAATTTTCGATATGGGGTGTTCACCGGAAATATCAGTTTTTGAGATTTCCTGATTAAAAAATGTTTTTCAGCATGTGTGTGATTGTGTGCATGTATGTATCTATGAGAACAGCATAACTTAAAAACGAAAAGTCGCAGAAAGTTCAAACGTGATATACTGTTTGGTTATCACCATGGGATCCGACAGTACGTTGTCTGTCAAAATTCCTCAACCGGAAGTACCACTTTACTGAATGATTTTTTTTCACTTTTTTGGAATTTTCTCAAAAATGGCTCCGACAATTTTCTTTAAACTTGGTATATCAACTACATATACACAAATCTACAACTTTTATTTAAAATAATTCTCTGGAAAAATTCATTTAACGGCTATTTTAGGAATGTGTTTTTTTTTTGAAGAGCTATTTAACTAGGAATGTGAACTACACATATAAAGAGTTATTTGAAACATTTCTCCTGGTAAAGTCATTTAAGGGGGATTTTTGGGGGTTGGGTGGGTTATGTTTTTATCTAAAGTGCAATCATAGTTGGTTTGTCAATTCTATCATACAAACAAAATTAATTAGAAATTAGATAAACCGGAAGTGCGATTTTACTGAACAGTTTTTTTCAGTTTACGACGAATTTCATTAAATTTGGTACATTAACTATAAAATTTGTCAATTACAGTTTTGAGAACTGGAGTAAGAGAAGGTTGTGTGGTGTATCACACCGGATTTTATTTTTATTGTTAACTAAAAAAGCCAATTTAGTTTATTAAACGATTCCATCATCTAAATACCTAACACTTTTGTTTGAATTTTTTTTCGAAGAGGAGGTGATGGGAAGGGGAAGTTATGCTTTCCACAGAAAAGACATTTTGTTAAGATTAGATTCTCAAAGTGATGAAAAAAGATAAAGAATTGAAGACAAGCAATATAAGTTTCAAGGAATTTTGTTAAATAAATCTAAGTAAACGCCATAAGAGAAAGGAGTCGTGTGAGTGTTTCACACCAGAATTTTTCTTCTTATTCAGGCGACCCCAAAACATGTATTTGCGGTGAAAACTCAATTTCGAAACCTGGCACGATCGCCATACTTCCTTTTACTAGGAGTATGAGAATGTAATATGAAATAAATAAAAATACTATAACTTTAATCTGACAAAATATATTTTATTTAATGGTTGGCCAGCAAAAACGTAATTGGCGGTGATCGAGTGGTTGGGGAATGTTGAGTGTTGTTTTCCCCCTTTTATTTCTCCAAGTTCTCCCTGTTAAATCCCCTCAAGTGGGGGAATCGATACAGTCTGAATCATAACCTCCATTCTCCCTTTTGTAGCCCTCATTCACTTTACAACCCTTGTGTTGGTAGTAACGGCTACCTTTTGCTCTTGCCAGTTTTCTTCACATACACACACACATACACACACACACATATATATATATATATATGCAGTATTTCAGTGTGGTATATATACATATCTCTCTTGACTGTATAGTAGATCTTTCTTTTACAGCCAGATCCTTCAAGGTTTTATGCCACACTACTAGTTATCTTCCCGTTCCTGGCGCTGCTTATTCATGGCCCTTTTGCAGAATATCTACAACCTACAACTTATACATCCATTTCACTATTTCACCACCCACTTTACTGAAATTGAAGTTAAATATTTTAATATCTCATCACACCTTTTACCTTTGTGTATGTGTGTGTGTGTGTTTTGTTATTTATTTATTTCACAAACCCGTTCCTATGTTCACTGTATGTCTGTCTACACCTGGTACACATTGAACGCTGTTTAGGTAAATACAAACTCCCTAATCTTCCACATGCATTATTTAATGTTTTATTTCATTATTTATTTAACTAATCACCCCTCTATTTCTTTCGATCTTCCAGTTATGGATATTTCACCCTAAATAGACATAAACGTTTTATTGGTAGCCTGATATTTTCTATATAATATAATTTCAAGCGATTCTCTGTAATAATCTTTTTATCAGAACCATTAGAACCAGTCTCTTACGGCTCTCAGAGAAAATACTATGATCGTGTCAAATTTTTGAAATAGTAAAGTGTTTTACCGAAAATGCATGTCTTAGTCTCCTTAAAGACTTTGTATCTGTGTGAAATACCCTTTTATTAATGTGTTAATATCTGGAAAATCTTATATTCTTTCATCGCATTGAATTGAAGATATCGGTGAAAATCCATTAATATCATCATCCATCACAGATATCATTTCTGTGATGAAAGGGATTTTTAAGTGGTTTTGTAAGGTCAGATTGGATACGTAATATGGTGATTTTGCAGAGGATTTTGGATTGAAGGGTCTGGATTCTTTTTGAATTGGTTCGCTTAGTTGAGTCCCACAATTCAACTCCTTAAGTCTAAATTGGTCGTAGAATTGTTTTGTATATAAGTACTTTGTTGTCTAATGAGAGTTTGGAGCGTTTGTCTAGTAGTCTAAGAAGAAGACTGTATCGAGTGTTTAGCTCTTGTCGGGTTTAGTCTAGTATGTAGGTTCCACGTGAGTCTTTTATCCAAGTACATATCTAGGTATTTCACGGTGCCTGCAACAGGGATGGGAGTGTTATTATGATATAGTGAAGAATAAGTTCCTCGGCGGACTGCAAACGTTACATTGGTGCTTTCACTCTTATTAATACTAATTTTCCATTGTTTCCACCACAACTTTACTTTCTCAAAATGATTCTGGATGTTGTTTATGACGGATTGTGGATCTGGATCGGAAGAAAGGAAAGCTCTGTCATCTGCAAATGATGCGTTGATTGGGTGTGAGGATTGTGGATTACCGGATATGTAGAATGTGTACAGCAGAGGGCAGGGCCTACAATACTTCTTATACAAAGTTTAAAGAAAATCGTGGAACCCATTTTCGAAAAAAATTGCCAAAAACTGAAAAATTAACTCAGTGATACTTCCGGTAGACCAATTTTTCCAAAACCTTATTTTCAGATCCTTTGGTGGACCATAAATGAAATATCAAGTTTGAATTTTCAGCGATTTTTCCATTTTTGAGTTATGCTCATCATATACACTCACTCTCACATAGAAACCAATTTCAAGTAACACTTTTTTTTTGGACTTAAAACGAGTATTTCCGGTGAAAATTCAGTATCGAAAATTTGACACGACCGCGAAAGGGGAAAGTAAAAATTGGATACAAGTTGTAAACTGGATGTTGAGGTTCGGCCACGAAAAAACTCTTTTTAAATTATCACCGACGTTTCGGTAAATTTATTGCCTTTTTCAGTGTAAAGATTTCTTGTTTTTTTCTTCTTTTTTTTTTTAATTTTTCCTTGAAGGAGGCAATAAATTTGTCAAAACGTTGGTGAAAATATTGCAAATAGTTGAATTTTATGGCTGTTTGATGTAATATTTATTTGTTTTAGGGTTGTAAGAATATGAACCTCTTAATAGCCTTTTTAATTATAATTATCTTGAAATGAATTACATTTATTCCTGACGTTCTGACACTGTGTGTGTCATTATCAATCAAGGGAAGGTTGTTGTTCACAATATCTTTTACTATCTGAAATACAATTTATAAGTTTTTATAGTAGTACGCTTAATAGAATTTAAAAAAAAATTTTTATACGAATGTCCATCAAATTAGTTTGTGATTTATTATATAGATCTTATTTCTAGTTCCAAGGTATGTCCAATTTTTTCTAAATTAATTTATTTGTAACTCTGTTGTTACTAGTCGTAATTTTGAATAGTTGTGTAGTTGAAATTTTTTTTTAATTTTTTTACATAAGACTAGTTGTATTAAGTTCATTTGGATTTTTGTAAGTTCCACGTGGTACCAATTTGATTTTTTTTCTTTATACGAACATTATACATTAGTATATTGTGTTCTTTTTTATTTTGTTGATTTAAGACATTTTTTCAGCTTTTTCATTCTTCTTTGTAGACCTATTTGTTGTAGACCATTTGTTCTGCCGTGTTGAATATGTTGCATATAGTTGAATTTTGTGGCTGTTTATATATTAATGTAATTAATATTAATTTGTTTTAGAGTTGTAAGAATATGAACCTCTTAACTAGCCTTTTTAATTATAATTATCTTGAAACGTCGGGAATAAATGCAATTCATTTCAAGATAATTATAATTAAAAAGGCTGTTAAGAGGTTCATATTCTTACAATCCTAAAACAAATTAATATTATATCAAACAGCCATAAAATTCAACTATATGCAACATATTCAACATGGCTGAACCAATGGAGCCAAAAATAGATTTACAAAGAAAAATGAAAAAGCTCAAAAATGAAATATTTAGTCCTTTCAGAAATTCCTTAAATCAACAAAATAAAAAAGAACACAATATACTAATGTATAAATATTCGTATAAAGAAAAAAAATTAAATTGGTACCACGTGGTCCTAATTTCAAAAATCCAAGTGAACTTAATACAACCAGCCTTAAGGTAAAAAAAATTAAAAAATAAAATAAAATAACTACACAACTATTCAAAATAATGACTAGTAAATAACTGAGTACAAATAAATTAATTTAGAAAAATTTGGACATACCTTGGAACTGAAATAAACTCTATATAATAAATCACATCTCTCAATGCATGTTGGTATAACTAATTTGATGGACATTCATATCAAAAATTTTTTTTAAATTCTATTAGGTGTACTACTATAAAACTTATAAATTGTATTTCAGATAGTAAAAGATATTGTGAACAACAAAACAACCTTCCCTTGATAATGACATGCAGAGTGTCGGAACGTCGGGAATAAATGTAATTCATTTCAAGATAATTATAATTAAAAAGGCTGTTGGTGAAAATTTAAAGAGAGTTTTCTTTGTGACCGAACTTCAACATTCAGTTTACAACATCGAATAAAGCACAGCGGTCATAACGAATACCAAAACATTGGATACAATTTTTGTTTTTCTTTCTTTTTGTTCTTGAAATATTAGTTAAAAGATGTTAAAAATAAATATCAACTTATTAATACATTTATTTCATTTAAAATTGCCAGTTTTTGCCTTCATTCCCAGCATTGCCATCCTTCAACAGGCCTGTGTTTCATTAACAAACAAATATATACAATTTTCTCTCACGTGAAAAAGAAAAAATAGATAAATGTTTTAAAACATATTAAAAGAAAAAGTTTTCTTAATTTTTTTTTATTTTTTTTTATGAAATTTGTTACGTGAGTAAAAAATTAATCAAAACGCAATTTATGATTCAAGTTGTTTTGTTGAAACTCATAGTACATAAGTACGAGGCATGTTCAGTAAGTAAGTGTACTGAATTTTTGTAAGTTACAAAAATTTTGATTTGGACAAAAAAATTACCTGGTTACATTAGTACATATGTAAGCTATTTTTCGACATAGTCACCATTCCTCTCAATGCAGGTTGTGAACCGGGGTATTCATTTTTTGATGCCTTCCTCGAAGTAGTTTCCCGCCAACCCCTTCGTCCATTTCTTCACTTCCCCTTCACCTCTTCGTTGGTTGAAAACCTATTTCCACCCATGTGCAGCTTCAGGGAGGTAAAGAGATAGTAATCTTGAAGGCTAGGTGAGGGGAATGCGCGGGATGGTTCAGGACATCCCATTTAAACGAGGCAAGCAGTTCCTTCGTGGCAGAGTTGATGGTCTCCCCTTGAGGCTATATTCAATTAAAATTACGCCTTGACAGTCCCAAAACACGGATGCCATGATTTTCTTGGCTGAAATTGTGGTTGTGAACTTTTTGGCGGAGGGTGAAGAGGTGTGAACCACTGTTGAGACTGCCTTTTGGTTTCAGGTGTATAGTCTGCTACCCAAGTTTCATCTCCAGTAATGATGAGCGGAGAAATTCATCTCCATGGAGTTTGTAGCGTCTCAAAAACTCTTGCCCAACCTTGAATATTTCACACTTGGTGGGAGATTGGATTGACATTTTTCACGAAACATATTGTCCGTCGACAGTTCTCAACGTACTGACCTTGAACCGGTCTCGTTACGGAGGGGAGGAATCAGGCTACACGACAGTGTCGAAAACAAAATCCCTTCGGCCGTGAGAGCCTCAGTACACTTACTTACTGGACATGCCTCGTATGTTACATATGTAATCGCACATATCCACCTTTCATCAGTGATAGATAAGAGGTATATTTCATAATGATGTCAAATAACTTCTCAAGTTGGAGAAAAACTCAGAAATATGGCATTTTTGAGGGAAAAAAATAGATTTTACTAAAACTAAGGTTACTAAGGATAGTTTGTATGGCTTATTCAAGTTTACAGTCAAGTTCTTCAAAAGAGCTTATTCAAGTAGACTTATTTTTTTTGTCCATCCATCTACAAAATAACTTTTATTTATTGAAAAAGTTCATGATTATTTTTTTTTCCGAATATAATACTTTATATTACTAATAAAATTTACAATTTACAGGGGCTCATCTTTTTTAGTCATTGTAAACATGTAATAGATGGAAGTGTTAAACCTATGTAGCCAAAAACTTGCGAGATTCATCTGCAGCCCAAGAGGAGATTTTATTCATATCGTATCTCCTTTTTATGACTGATGTGATGCAGTTTTCGATGATACTCAGCTTGTAAGCTACTTTGTATGGCTTTGCAACTTTATAATTCCTATAGTACCTCAGGTGATTTTTATTTTCACAATTTAAGAAAAGTGATCCAAAAGTTTGTTAATTAATATATTTGATATATATATATCTGATTATATATAGTATGAAATAATATATAATATATAAACTATAAATGAAATAAAACTAAATAAGTTTATTTCATTTATATATTCTATTTTATATAATTTAATATAAATAAATGAGATGAAATAGAAGCAAAAACATTAGGAGAGGAATCTTAACCGAGGCACGAAGAATATTACTTCTGTCTCGTTCGGTAAAGTCTGGTTATGGGAAATGCAAAATAGATTTTACTTTATATTTCCTACGGTTTCCTTATTAAAGACGTCAGATTTTATGCTTTTCAATGTAAATCAGTGTGATAATTTCATCGTCTTTTCCCTCCCCCATTTTTTTATTGATTTTTATAATTTCATAATTACGTATACTGTGATTGGTTAGAATTTTTATAAGTTTCTTCTGCCACCAATTACTTATAAAGAAGGTTGAAACAGTGTCAAGAGTAATTTTACAAAATTGGACATAAAGATTTTAGTGTTGTTTTATTTGGACTGGATAAAGTAGTTATAGGTGTGCAATGGAGGTGGTCGTAAAGCTAAAGCCAATGCAATCTAGATTTGATACAATCTTGTTCCTTTAATAGTCTCTGTTGGGTTAGTAAGATGTTAATAAAAAAAGAAGGAAAATCTAGTTTTAGTTGATGAATTCAGTTTATTTTTAAGCTACATGTCATATTGATCTTAATATTACACAACCAGTATATTAATACTGACTTGGCAATTTCCCCGGACGTCATCGAAACCCTTAAGGATTAATTTCTCGCAAAATATTTCAAATAAAAGTGATAAATCTAGTTAGTCCTGCCATATATATATATTTTATAGTTTATAGGAGATAAAACTCACCATTTTTTAATTAAACAAAATTTTTATTTGGAAACGAACATTTACATGAATTAAAACAAAAAAAAAAATATTCAAAAAGTCCACCTCTAGCCTTAATACAAGCTGGCCAATCATCAGCCTAATTACACAGAAACTTCCTGTGGAAAATTGCCTGCCGACCGGCTAAAGCTTCTTTTAGGCTGTTTTAGACTGGAATGTCGTTTGTACCAAGCAATTTTCTCCAAAAGTAAACTATATACTGTAGTTTAGGGGTTTGAGATCTGGGTGGGGCTTTCTGAGGCCCAATTTGTAGCAATAATAAACCCAGGAACATTCAGTCTTAACCATTCTTGAATGGACCTCGCCTTTTGGGCAGGTACTGAATCTTGTTGAAACACCCAAGTTTTACAATGAGTTCTAAAAGATCCTTTTAGTGTTTTTCGTCCAAGTTTTTTTTTTTTTTTTAAATAGGTGCACAACATCTAAGGGCGTTCGCACCTGATAATCATCCTCAATGACACTATGCTAATTGAACATAACATTAGATTATCTATAAATTGAATAGCCTTTCATAAAGTACTATATTCTTAAAGAAACGGAGGCCTAACTAGAGTTCATTGATGGCCTAATTCTAAGAAAAAAAAACAAACTATTTACGTATATTCATACTAATACATTCATACCACATACATTCATCCTGACCAAACATTCATACTAATAAATACATTCACGCCTATAAATACGATCATACTATGAATACAATCACACATATATTTAAAAAGTTGAGGTGGAGTACTCGATATTCCTCCACCACAGTAATAACCTAACCTGACCTAACCTAAATTAAAATCCTATCTATTTACAATAAAACTTCGCATTCCTACGGCAATTCATTCACACATGTGTCGGAGTGCCAATCCCGACACGTCCAAGTTTTAACTCCTTTTGCAAAAAATGGATATCTTTGTCCCCGCTGATAGTACACTCCCCACCAAACCATAATGGAACTGGAAACCAACCCCTTTTTGTGCTTCTCTAGAGCTGTTTGCTTATAATTTATCTTTCTGGCAGTTAAATTTTTGTCTCCATGCGGAAACAAAATTTATGAAGAACGTGTACGCAACGCTGCAATGGAACTTTAAATCTGCCCACTTGAATTTGCTTGAGCAGGATTAGTATTTGATTTGTGATTTTCCGATAAGCACCCATCCCCCAGATATATACCGACATATACTTTAAGATACCCATCTTCTAGACATGATTTTTATTTTGTTCCCTAAGAAAGTTTCTTCTGATCCGGTCTTTAATAGCTTTAATCGCGTTTTCTGTATGGCTATGCGAGAATGCCCGTCGTTGAAAGAAAGAGGCCTAGCTTGTTCTTAATAGTACGACAAAACTCAGGGGATGAAGTTTCAAAAATCAGAAAAGCTGTTTTGTTTCCCTTTTTACGAGTTATTGCACCAATACAGTCTCTTTGTCACCATACTCCATGTTAATGAAATGAGTAAACATTTTAAAAATGACTAGCATTTAAACTTTTACTAACAAAATACAGAGCGCAGTTAATTAAATAATGATGTATACAATATAACCCTGCATTTGTGGCAGGACTAGGTATATATGTGCTTAGTTTAAAGAAAATGGAGCCATTTTTGACATAATTGTAAAAACTAAAAAAAAAAAAATTAACCAAGCATCCAAGAGGTACTTCTGGTTAACCGGATTTAATCAAAACCTTCATGTTGGATCTATTAGGGATAAAACAAAACGGATCAATAAGTTTGAACTATTGATGCTCATTTGTATAATTTTATCGGAGTCAATAGGTTTCCGGTGTAAGTCAATATCATCTGACATGATCGCAATACTTTCTTTTTACAGCGTTAAAATAGAGAGAGGGAGTTAATATGCACGTGTAGGTGCAGTGGTGAGGTTACCAGGTACCGGAGGAAGGTACTCTATATTTAAATAGTTTCTCAACCAGCTCTGCAGATCCTTTGGTTGAAGTTCTCTTTGTTATGGAGTTTATTGGGAGATGTCAGTGTTGTTAAACCGGATGCTAATATCTCCATAGAAATGACAGTCCTATTTCCTCTGCCACCAGATTCCATTTGAATATTCTAATTTAAACTAGAATTAGCAAGAATAATTTCTGCTACTTACTGCTGTAAAAGGAAATTTTGTGTTAGTGTCAAATCGGTTAACCGAAACTGCTACATACAAAATAGGATACGGAGATATTGGGGACGGGGACGGAAACGGATCCAACAATTTCTTTAAAATTTAATTGCTAACTCCACTAACTGCACTAACACTTTTATTTGAATTTTTTTTTAGGAAAAATTGCTGTTCGTTGAATTTTGGCGCAGCTGAGTTCTGAAGAGGAAAATCGGTGAATGTTTTAAGTGTGAAATATTCGATATCGAATTTCATCGGAAATTCACTAAGTCAAAAAAAGTAGTTTTTAGAACATGGTGTGTGTGCTTGTGCGTGTGCGCGTGTATGTAACCAGTATAGCTCAAAAACAAAAAAAAAATAGAAAAAATTCAACTTGATATTCCGTTTAGGGATCACCGAATTATCTGTCAAAATTCCTCAACCGGAATTACCACTTTACTGAATGTTTATTTTTTTTTTTTACTTTTTTGCGATTTTGTTGAAAATTATTCCAACGATTTTCATTAAACTTGGTACATCAATCACAAATACTAAGAGCTACAATTTTTTATTTGAAACATTTTTCTGGGAAAATTCATTTAAGACGGCTTTTAGGAGAGGGATGGCGGGGTTATTAGGTTTTCTTATTAAATACTATTTCCGTTTATTATACAATTCTTTCATCTAAATAATGATAATTAGGAGTTAGAAGAAAATCGTTGACCGGCAGTGGGTTTTTATTGAATAGTTATTTCAACGTTGTTCACGTCTTCTACGTTTTTCTCTATAAAAAACCGACGGATTTAGTTTAATTTGAAATACTAACTATTTTCAACGAACCATGGCTAATATGACCAATCAAATTCCGTGTACGCCATCATAGCAACTTCCATTATCTTTGCTTATTGGGATAGAGTCTATTCCATACATAGAAGATCTATCAGTAAAAATAGCTAAAATTTTCAAGAAACTTTTCCGTTGCTCACAAAAACTCTAATCTTCTAAAAAAACTCAAAGACCCCACACCCTCATTATCAGATGTTATTTATAAAATAAATTGTTTACAATGCCCAGCTACATACATAGGACAGACATCTCAATATTTATAAAAATAGACTGTACCAACATAAATACGACTGCAAAACAAAAAAACCGACTGACATGACTATACCAGCACTAACCAAACATTTTATAGAACACAAACATGAATTTGACATGGAAAACACTAAAATCTTTACATTAACAATAATAAAAAAAAAGAAAAATATTGGAAATGATACATATTAAATAAAAAGATAAATCAGCTATCAGTTTTAGAACAGATACCAACAACGTATCCCTCAGCTATAACGGCCTCCTGGAATTTCCTAAACAACACACACAATAAGACACGGTTTTCCTCCCGCTCTCCTCGCTCTTTATAACTTGACAGACCCTATTTCCTTAAAACTTGGTGATGGTAATATTACAAGTTAAACTATAGTTTTTAAGAAATTCAAAAAGAAAAATTTTTGTAAATACATTTCTTATGTTAGATTTTCATAGTGAACTGTTTACAGTTTTATTATATCACATATTGTTTAGATTGTAATATTGAGATGTAATTTTATTCTGATTTGTCTACAATAACGTTTGTCCAGACCCTGAAGAAGGCAATAAATTTAACTAAACGTCGGTGAAAATTTGAAAAAAGAGTTGTTTTTTTTTGGTGACCGAACCTCAGTATTCAGTTTACAACATCAAATACAGCGGCCGTAACGACACCAAACAAATTAAATGTAGGATTTTCCCATTGATATTCTCCCATTGAAGACAAGTAAACTGTACAAATTGTTAGTTCGATGAAAATTTGTCAATTATAAATCTATAAACTGCAGTAACACGTGTGAGTGTTTCATACCAGATTTTTTTTTTACTTTCTCTCACTCCTAGTAAGAGGAAGTATTGTAATCGTGTCAAATTTTCGAGTGGTTTGTAGCAAATGGTCTGTGTGTGTGTGTGCGTGTGTGTGTGTCTGTGTATGTCTGTGAAAAGCATAGCTCAAAAACGAAAAACCGTAGAAAGTTGAAACTTGATATTCCGTTTAGGTATCATCATGGCATCTGAAAATGGGTCATCTGTCAAAATTTCTCAACCGGAAGTACTACTTTACTAGTTGATTTTGTTTACTTTTTTGCGTTTTTTCAAAAATGGCAACGACGATTTTCCTCAAACTTGGTGTATCAACTACCATATTAAGAGCTATAACTTTATTTGAAATGTTTCTCTGGGAAAATTTATTTAACGGCTGTTATGAGGGAGGGGTGGAGTAGGGTTTTCATCTAAAGTGCTATTTCAGTTCATTAAACAATTCTCTCATCTAAGTAAGGTTAATTTGAATTCAATAAGTTGTTGAAATTCCGAGTTTCAACAAAATCGGATAACGGGAAGTGCGTTTAAATTACCACTTTACTAAATGACTTTTTTCACATTTTCGCATTTTTTTCAAAAATGTCTCCGATGATTTTCTTGAAACTTTCTTACATAAACTAAACATACAATGATCTACAACTTTTATTTAAACATTTCTCTGGCAAAATTCATTTAAGGGCACTTTTGGAGGAGGGGAGGGGTTATGTTTTTCTCTAAAATGCTATCATAATTGATTATACAATTCTATCATCCAAACAGAATTAATAAAAAATAAATAAATGGCCAAAATTCCGACTTTCAAGAAAATTAGTAAACCGGAAGTGCGCTTTTACCGGACAGTTTTTCAGTTTTCGACGAATTTCATTAATTTGGTACACAAACTTAAAATTTGTCAGTTATAATTTTGAGAACTGGAGTAAGAGAAAGTTGTGTGAGTGTTTCACACCAGATTTTTTATTTATGTTAGGAATGTTGATTATTGGTAGGTTTTGGGGGAGTGGTGTTCTTCAGTTTTGTCCCAGTTGCTCAATCAAAATACCATAGAATTAATGTTATTACCTAAACTTGTTATACATATACATCATATATAAAATCCCCCACTTTTATTTGAAATATTTTGCTGAGGAAAAAAATATGTTTGTGGGTATTTTGGGAGCCGAGGCTTTTGCCTGGAAGTAAAAAACTCCTACTTTTAAGAATATTTGGCTGTTAGATCTGTGAGTAGTGCATTTGTATGATCTATCGCTTGGGGGGTGGGGGAGATGCTCAAAAATATTTTTTAGCTTTCAATCTTTAAAAAAATCTTTCCTATGATAACAAAGCATTGACTGATAAACAAATATTGAACTGTTTATGATAAACACGCGAAATCGATCTGTACTGTTAAAATAAATTGATCGTGTGTGTGAGAGATGTTTCAGTATTTTTTTTTTTATATTCTTTTTTAACGTCCACATTAAAACAACTGATTTGTTTCCAGACATATTATATAAAAAAAAAAAAAAAAAAAAAAAAAAAAAAAAATAGAATGCAAGCTAAATGGTTATTGACCTATTTATTTATTTATTTTTTCTACTTTATTTGCCTATTGTGACAATATATTAAAAGAAATAGATGATATATTTTTAGTTCTTTACGAAAGCACGCTAACCTTAAGGAAAGAGAAAACTATATTAAAACAAAAGTTTAATGCGAAGGAGACATTACTACTACTGTATAGTTTACTTCTTGTTCCATTTAGTTAGCGCTCTCTCTCTCTACCACCCTCACTCTCTTCTTACTCGTAGGAATATTAAAATAAAAAAGCTCCATAAACCTACATTTACTTATAAAACACGCATTAATATATTAGACAAAGATGGTGGGTGATATGTTGCTCAAAGTTCTGTACTTGCTCTTCTAAGGAGAGGCGACCTCTGATCTCTTCCTCTATGTTTTTAACCTGCAAAGTAAAAGAAAACAAAACTATTAAATATTAACAGTTGATAATATATATATATACACTGTACCGTTCTTCTTAAAAAAAAAAAAAAAAAAATAGTGAGAAAGAGGCAAAGAATACATGGTCCGTCGTCCCACAAATTGCTTCCTTAAAGGATGGCACACGCAGGTGATAAAATATGTAGATAGTTTTGCCTCCGTTAAAATAGAAGCGCAATATTTGGTGTATAGTACACGCAACACAATAAATAAGGATGCCAACCTACCCATCAACTGGGTTTATATTTTATTATTAAACTAGTTTAAAAAAATTTTTTTTTTTTTTATATTGTTTTGCCAGTCTTTCTATTATATTTTTAGAAGTTTACTCCTATTAGGCTTATTATATTAATGTGTTCTTCTAAAGTTTTTTGTTTTATAATTAGTTATGGCTATTATATTGGTATTGTCTTGTAACATGAACAAATATTTATTCATACTCAGGCATCCTTACTATTTACTTACATGACTTTATATATGTATATATATAAAATCTACTCACACACACACACACACACACAGACACACACGCACACACACACATATATATACAATTTATCTTATTATTATTATTATTATTATTATTATTATTATTATTATTATTATAGTCTGTGGGGAGGGACCAAGCTCATTCAAAGCCCCACTTGGGCTCACAATAGTCCGAACTAATTTGACCATAACATCTGGTATTTTATCCACCGTAGCATGCATATTCGTTTTGTTCCTGACAGGTTTCGGATTTTGATCCATCGTCAGAGCATATTCACCAAGTTCGTGTTGAGAGTTCACTTCAACAACGTTTTGGACGTGTTTTGTTACACTTGTTGGTTTGTTGATTGTACATTGTCTTGGTTGATATACAGTCAACAAACCAACAAACACCCAAGGCGAGATGGCGATTAGCGGATGAAAAACAAAACTGAATAATAATGTAGAACTAATGAAACGAGACTTACCCTTTGGTGTCGGTGAATGAATCGAAGAAGGGTTGACGAGACGAATGGTGGACTGAGAAAGGAAGATGTGGCATGTGGGTGTGTGTATGTGTCGAAAAGAGGAACTTAGGTAAGCGGAAGAGGAATGGAGTGCTCCGTAGAAGCGGATGGTGAGTCCACTAAGGCGCAGGTGATATAGTCTCGTGATGATGATGGCGCGTAGAGATGAGTCTTATTACTCACCGCGGAGTCAATAATGATTAACACGGCGAATAGGCGCGTATAAGGCGACACAAAATTTAAAGGCGAAATTGTAGACTGTTAGCTAGTCGGGCGACGAAGAAGAGAACGGCACAAACACTGTTGTTCAGGCGAACTGTAGAAGACAAGTGAAGTAAATTTAGAGGAATGAAGAACGTTTGAAGGGTGTGGGAAAATAAATAACGCGCGAATTCCGAGAGATGAAAGTGCCGACAATCCCATCACCACGAGAGAAAGAGAGGGAAAAATGCGGGGAAGCGTGAGAACGAGGCGGACGATAAAAGAAGAGACAGGAAATAATAGTTTGGAAATGGCAAGGGATTAACAGTAGTGGTAATAAAAAGGGTAATAGTTTGGAGAGGCGGAGTTAAGCTGTCAAAGGTGCCAGACCTAACAGTGAGTGTAACAGAAACATTCCGTTGAAGTGAACTTTCTACAAGAACTTGGTGAATTTGCTCTGATGATGGATGAAAATCCGAAACCGGTCAGGAACAAAACGAATATGCATGCTACCACGGATAAAATACTAGATGTTATCTAGCATTGCGGACCATCCACATATTCATGAAATCGGGCCATAACCTTAATGGAAAATAGTCTAAGCTCTTTCAAACCTCCTATTCTGACCAAAGGTACTGAACCTAATTTCCTCACAAACCAAGCAGTCTGTCATATAAGAGATAATGGCTGTTTCTTCTTCCGTCTCACAAACTCAATCAAAGGAGTTTTGACATGAACCCCATTACGCAGAGGTGCCTTCTTAAACCACAATGCTCAGTAAGAGATCCAACCAGATCCTGAGATAGGTCCGTGAAAGACTCCATCATCTCACTATTAACTCTGTCGGGGCCCCTAAATAAGCATCTTAGACGGCCGACAACCCACTGAGTTCATCCACAAGGATGAAGCTGAGATGCTATCCATGATTGAAAGCTTGACAGACATGTGCCTGAAGACACCTAATTTGGTGGAGAGAGAGGCGCCTAGTTTGGCAAACCTATCCACCTCCTCATTCTTAGCCAGACTAGAAGTACATCCAGTCTTCTAGAACATTCTAGTACCAACTTGGAAGTGAAGACACAAGAAAATGTTGAAGACTCACAATCTTCGGCCCCCGATGTGATGTGGCAGCAGCTTTCCTTTAGTTTTAAGAATTCGGGGAAAATCCCAATCTGGTCGTCTACTGGAACGATTCCAGTTTTGTGGGTGTACCCCAGAATCTTCCGGTCCGAAGCCATACAAGATGAAAAAAGGCTTCTTGTGTGTAGCTTAACTTGCAGAGCATTTCTAAGCAATCCTACTACTCCTTCCTTGCTCTCATTCACATCCGGTTTGAAAAATAATGGATATCTGTAACTTAACAGTACAAGGTAAATATAAAAATTAACACAATGCCCAATCTTGTGGATAAGGTGAACAGTAGTGCTAGTCCAACATTGGCCTGCTCTTTTATCTTATCTTACTCTATACAACATACGCACCTACATACAAACATACACCACATTACCGACAAAAACCGTACCGAAATTTAAATTAAATTAAAATTATTTTAATAATCTACTTGTATAACAATCTTATGGCATAAAATTAGTCCATAAAAATACGAATTAGTTTTTGCCTAATAGAACTTAAGAAAAAATAATCATTACCTCTGGGATTCTCTGGGATTTTATCCGTCGTAGCATGTAGTTTTTGTTATTCCTTACCGGTTTCGGATTTCTATCCATCGTCAGAGTAAAGATATCAAATTCATGTAGAGAGCTGACTATGACTTAAGTTTTCGTTACCACTTAATATTTTCGTTATCCACTTCGTTTACCGTTTCGTTTTACCATTAATATTTTCATTATCTCTACACTTGCTGATGCGGTGTAATGGATGTGAGAAGGGGGGCGAATTAGAGAGAATGGGTTTTGGAGAAATAAACTAGAATATGCTCAACACTGTGTAATGAAGGAACAAGTATAATAGAAGTTAGGTAGTGAATATATATATATATATACTGGCTGAGTGATGAGAAAGTAGTAGAAAGTTGCTGACTGGTTGCCAACTTGTCGTAAACTGCTGTAAAAACTGTTCCTCTGTAGGGCTAGCTCGGCTATATATATAGTGTCTCCCATCTTAGCCTGGCCTAGGTAGCGCGCAACTAGATTGATTCAATTTTGTGTTTCTCCTCTCTTCGGATCCTATTACAGCGGGGGAGGTTATAAGGTTACGTTACTATGTGCTTGGATGTGTTTAATAAGAAATAAATATAAATAAAGTAAAAACATGCTTGCTACGACGGATAAAATCCCAGATGTTACCCAGCATTGCGGACCCATCCACATATTCAGTTACCTATTCCATAGGTATTTCTCCTATATCTACTACAATAATAAGTAATTGCTTCCTCCTCCTTGCCCACGAACTAATTTGGAGTTGGACATTGAACCCGTCTGAAAATAAACATTATATTCATAATTTTGTATGAATACTTATACTTTGCCAAACAATTCAACAAGAATTATGAATTTTCTATTTTGAATGTTGTCTCAGATGTTTGCTTCTGTATTGATGTTTTCAAACTTATTTCTCTTTGCTTTTCTTTCTATCAACATTTTCCTGAAAAGCTTTTCATTTTCCTTATACTGTATTTACTTTGTTTATATGTAAAGCTGAGTAGACCCATTTCAGGTCGCTTTAATAAAATTTCAGTCAATAAAGTCTGTAATAAAATTAAGTTTACTCATTTCTCTTTAGTTGGGAGACTCCTAAACTAGAAATATAAAAATGGGTCAAGTGGTTTTGCTTTTCAGGCACTCTCTCTAGATACCTTATCATCTAATACAAATGTGTCAGTAACTCAGTTGTAAGAACGGAATAAAAGCCAAATGAAGTTAATGAACAATGGAAAATAGCAATTTCAAGAAACGGGATAGTGCCGAAGAACGGTTTAAAATATAAAGTAAAAATATTAAACGAACAATATTTCTCCAAAATCTTTTTTCATCTCATCGCTAAAAAATATCTTTTTTCCTAAATTCATGGCTCACTATTAACTTATTAATTTATGTTTGAACAAAACTGGTGTTAAAAAATTGGAATGATAAATTTGTTGCTAAGTTTGGAGTATTTATACTTCAGGCAATTTATCATATGAAAAGTTATTCAAAAAATACGACTGACATAAATTCTAATTTATAGCGTAAATCTTTTTAAGTTATAATCTTTTAGAAAATTAGCTTTTATACACCTAACCTATTAGATAAAAGGTTTTCATAATATTTATTTCTGCTAAACACCTAAACATTTATTATAAATAATCTTAAATTCTAAATAAATAATTTTTTTTTTGGAATGAGATTATTTACGAAGTTTTCTCAGCAGTCTTATCCGCCATTATTCATGGTATTCGGTCGGACCATAATCATTTCGGGTAAAAAAACAATCATTGTTGAAGTCTAAATATATTGACATATGTATAATATACAAAATATGAAAAGGGGCATTTCTCGGAGACAATAAGCGTACATCTGAAGTCGTCAAGAACTGTCTTATTTCGTTCAATTGTCTACGTACACATTCCTATCCGTCTTATTTAATCTAAATTGACTGGTGCTAGTTAGATTCTGCTGCTAGATGCTTAGTTTGTATAGAAATGTTTCAAAACATTAAAGCCTGCTTTTCCACTTCAAGGGAAGCTCGCGTATTGGGCTTGTTGCGAATCTCTCGTACATCTGAGCGGCTGGATACCCCACTGCGCTTATTCCATTCCAGGGAACTGGAAATGCTAAAATAGATCGAGATTCCAAATTTAATGATCTGACGGTTACCCGATTCCATTAAATGAAGTATAGTTAGTATATATATTGTTTGTAATTTTTAATTGAAAACATTTCTACAGAAAAAAGACTAAAGGGTTCTTGGAAAGAGCGAAGTTAGGCCTATTTCTGTATAGTATGATTGGTTGTGCTGTTAAGGACATATGTGATGATGCTAAGAGCGTCTAAACATAGTATACAAATTCTTCTTCTGTTACAATGTAAATTCAAACATTTAAGAAAATATAACTTAAGAATTACACAAAGAGAAAATATATCGAGTTTTTTAGTGCATCTATAGGGCTGTGAGAAAATGAGCTGTGCATTGAGTCGCAATATCCTGTAACAATAATATTTTTGAAATATACTTGGGTTTTCGGGTTGAGACCCGCGTCAGTTGTTTGCTAAAAACCTACGTTTTCCCCATATTAGCTTTCAAGTTTAACTACCTTGAAGAGGCATATTGCAATATGGGCGAAACATCGGTTTCTAGCAAGCCACTGACGCGGTCTCAACCCCGAAACTCAAGTGTTTTTCATGAAAATGGCCGCAGAACCCTTAAAGATCAATAATATTTTTTATTGTTTTGCCCTTATATTTTGTATTTATTGTATTTACTTGGTTCTTTGCTTTGAAATAGCACTAATTTTGCTTTCTCCAGCTGCTTGCTGGAGGAAGTATTACGAATATATCAAATTTTCGAAATTAAGTTTCGAGATACACCAGAAACACTTTAAAACTCCCTTAGGTCTTCGGGTTGAGACCGCGCCAGTGTTTTGTTATAAACCAACGTCTCGCCCATATTACAATAGGCTTCTTCAGAATAGTGTCTCCTCTAAAGATGAAACAACACTACCCGAAGAAGTCTGTTTAATATGGACGAAACGTTTGTTTATATCAGACCACTGACCCGATCTCATCCCGAAGACCTAAGTGTTTTTCATGGCAATGGCCGTGGAAGCCTGAAAGATTATAAAAATGTCACAAAAACCAAAAGTGGTTAATAGAACATTTGATATTCTGTTTAGGTATCTCCATTGGAACGAAGCTTTTCGAAAACCGATTTTTCCATCTTTCTTAAAAAGAGTGAAGTGCAACTTGAAAATCCCCTAACTTATCAAAATTTAAACAACTGTCGTCCTCCTAGTTGCGATTGAATTTCTTTTAGAATTTATACTTTGATATGTTTAAATATATAATCTCCTTGAATTTATTCAGTAATTGATAACTTTATTACTTCATACACTAAAATATACTATACGATATTTATGTAAAAAAAATAAAAACTTCTTGAATCTTTATCATTAATAATAAAATCCAATTTGATGCCCAATATTGACATTATATTGTAATATGGAATAACCCTAGTATACCATCTTGTTCACCGTATGTATTATGAAATGGAGTAGGGTACTGGAGAAGAGTGGGGTACTATATCGTTGCCGGATTAAAGTTACAACTTCCATCAATCTTGATTTTATCATCCATAGTTTCAACGTCAATATTGTCAAAAATGTTTCATTGTGTTCCTATTCATGCAACCCACCGTATTGTATAAATCTTTATAGGCTAATAAAAATATTTATTTATAACTTTTTATTTTTTTGCTGAATAGGCCTTTTTTTGTATTAAATTTTTATATGGGTCTATTAATTTTTTTTTTCTTCAGATTACATATTATTACTCAGTGGTTGTAATACAATGATATTGGTCTTACAATTGTATATTTTATGAGACATTATAAACCAGCGATTTACCCAATACACAACCTCTGTCTGAATAAAAAGCCCCTAAACATTGTAGTTTGGAAGGGAAAAGCTGATGGAAATTAAAAATTACTTCAATAAAATGTGTGCTATAAAAGGTATAACAAGTTTATTATTATTACTTATAAAGGGACGTGGTAAGTTTTAAGGGCCTTAAAGGCACTTATCCTATCCTTCCTCCCCCCCGGAAAAAACTTATATCTTCAGGATTATGTCCCAAATTAACGTTTCTTAATCAATATCCCGGTCCTGTTTCGCCCAGTATGACGTGTCATATTTCCACTGGTTATCTAAATCCACCACAGACATCTAGAAAATCCCAAATAAGACACCTATCAGACACCTATCAGTAACACGATTTTCTTCAAACTTTGAATACTACCTGTGCAATTAATGAACCTTAATATTGTACAGATGGTGGGGGTATCAGAAAACATTCTGAAATTATACTGTCGAGGAAAGCTTTCCAAGAACTATGTCTCCATTGTCATTGACTTAGAAATCAGCAAAACTAAAAACTATTTTTCTTTTTAAAAAACTATATTGTTGGCTAGCCAGTCAAAATTGCAAGAGGGTAAATGAAAAACACTCACAAGAATTTGCCCTTTTTTTAATTGTTCACCGACATTTCGGCGAACATTGTCCACCTTCTTCAGGAAAATCTACAAAAATTAAGGAATAGAAAATTAGCGATGTTGAAAAAAAAAGAAGAAAATTATAAACAGTAATACAGACATTAAAGAAAAAGTTTTATTTTTGAAAAAAATAAGTCACTTTTTGTAGTGTTACTCAGAATATACAAGACAAATATTACATTAATTTTCTAAACCATTCAACTAAAATTGGAATAAGCTAAATATTGTACTCCATCGCACGAATGTAATTACCAAATAATTTTTTAATATAGTGTCTGATTGAAGAAGGGAAATTGGTTCCCGAAACTCATACAAAATATAATAGTGTTGCTGTAAATTTTGAGGGACAAAATTGATTGTAGATACCTCCAGTAAATTAAAATGTTTGTCTAAAACCTTAATTATTTAAAGTTTCATTAAAATTTTTACCCTATTGCACCAGGCCAACTAGGCCAATAAAATGTTTTTTAAATATTAAACACTACGGTCAATAAAGGAATATAACTTATTTATTTTTCTTTACTTGTTTTTATTACTTTCTCTTACTCCTAATAAGAGGAAATATTGTAATCGTGCCAAATTTTCGATATCGAGTTTTCATCGGAAATATCCGTTTTGAGGTCCCTGAGTCCAAAAAAGTGGTTTTTAGCAAATGGTGTGTGTGTCCGTTTTGATATCACCATGGCATCTGACAGTAGGTCAGCGGTCAAAATTCCTCAACCGGCAGTACCACTTTACTAAATGTTTTTTTCACTTTTTTGCATTTTTTCCAAAATGGCTCCAACGATTTTCTTTAAACTTGGTATATCAACTACACATACAAAGATCTACAATTTTTAATTGAAACATTTTTCCGGGAAATTGCATTTAAGGGCACTTTTGGTGGAGGGGGTGGGTGGGTTGTCTTCTAAAGTGCTATTTCAGTTTATTACACAATTCTATCAGCTGAATAATACTAATTGGAATTAAATATGTTGTTGAAATTCCGAGTTTGAAGAAAATCAGAACACCGGAAGTGCGTTTTTACTGAAAAGTATTTTCCAGTTTTCTGGTATTTTTTTACTTTCTTGGAATTTTCTCAAAAATGGCTCCCACGATTTTTTTCAAACTTGGTATATCAACTGCACATGCTAAGATCTACAACTTTTATTTAAAACATTTCTCTGGGAAAATTAATTTAAGGGCACTTTTTGGGTTTGGAAGGGTGTAGGTAGGTTTTCCTCTTAAGTGCTATTTCAGTTTATTAGACAATTCTGTCATTTAAATATATTAATTAAAATTAAATGTTTTGTTGAAATTTCGACATTGAAAAAAATCGGATGACCGGAAGTGCATTTTTACTGAAATGTATTTTTCAGTTTTCTGGTATTTTCTCGAAACGGCTCCAACTATTTTCTTTAACTAGGAATGTGAATTACACATATAAAGAGCTACAACTTTTATTTGAAACATTTCTCCTGGTGAGGGGTGGCTTTTGGGGCAGGGGTGGGGTTGTTTTTTTTCTAATGGGCTATCACAGTTGATTATACAATTCTACCAACAAAATTAATTAGAAATAAATAGATGGCCAAAATTCCGAGTTTCAAGAAAATTAGTAAACCAGAAGTGCGCTTTTACTGAACATATTCAGTTTTCGATGAACTTCCAAAGAATTTCATCAAATTTGGTACACAAACCATAAAATTTGTCAATTAGGTACAATTTTGAAAACTGGAGATAAGAGAAAGTTGTGTGAGTGTTTCACACCAGATTTTTTTTTACATAAAACCAGAAAGTTTTAAAATAACATTTCAAAGTAAATTACCCCTCACCCTTATGAAACTATTAATGGCTCTTAGAAGTTGGATTTTCAATCGGTTTGTGTTTTAATTATTTTTGTTTCTTTCTAGAATCAGGATGAGAACTTAGAATTTTATTTCAAATATAATGATAACAGCATTTCAGAAGAATATTTCTTTTAACTATCCTCTTAATACTGTAAAAAGAAGTTTTAACAATGTGCCATTATTTCGAAGTAGGGTTGAGAGTGTTTTTTTTTATTTATTATTTATAAAATGGATTATCTTAGAAAGAAGTTCCAAGTTTGATAGTTCATTAAAATTTTAGTTTTACCAAATATAATCTCATTACCTGATATTTTTTCAGTTTCACAATGTTCTCGACTCTTAGTTTTTCCATTTTTGTCTGCACATATATGATCTATCACTTAATTTGAAATATGTTTCTGGGAATCTTCATTGCAATAGGTCTCTCCGTAGGAACTATGATCGTATTGATATAATATAAGGGAAAATTAATTTTAGTAAAAAAAATCGGGTGTGAAACACACTAACAATGAATAGGAGAAACTAAACTTATTAAAACGACTTTTTAAGGAACATTTTCCTTCCCCTTCCCCTAAAATCCATGTATATGTATTGTAACGTTTTTCCCTCTAAAATAGCTACTGCAACTAGTTCTAAGTGGCTTCGTTTAGATAAAATACTCTAAACTTCAATAAGAAAACAACAAAGTTATTGTTTTACACAATAAATTATAAATACAACACTTAATAATAATTAATTCACAGTTTAAACCACAAAAGTTCACTTTGTTCACTTTTTATACACTTTTCACAAACGTACACATCATTTGTAACAAGAAACTCTCTAAACTCTCTGTGGTCCCACTATTTATACCGGTAGAGAAAGGTCTAGAAGGTTATAGATTGTTCTAGAAAGGGCTAGAGCGCGCCGCCAGCGCTTCCTAGCGGCAACTAGGAGAATTTGAGGTACCTGCTTTCTCTCCTAGATGGCACCAGTGGCTGCGTTACAGTATTTTCTCGGAGGGAAAAAACTGTAATAAACAGGAAAATTATAAACACGAAATTTTCCAGACTCTGTATGTATATGTAGTTAGTAAATAAAATTTAATGAAATCCGTCACAGTTTTTATGGGGAAAATAGCAAAAAACTGTGGGGAAAAAATCATCTTTTTTATTTGAAACATTTATTAAGAAATATTGATTTTCCGATTTTTTTTTTGTCTGTATTCTTTTGTACAATTAAATCTTTTGGTTTTCACATCGACCTCCAGCAGATGGATTTATCCAGTGCTTGTTTACTTTGTTATTTTGTAAATATTTTGAGAATAAGGTACTATTATTATTATGATTTTCCGGTGCCCTAGGGAATCTATGACTAAATTTAATTTAACTTTAAACTGCCATTAGAAACTTGTTGTAGGTTGTTGGTGCGCCCTAGTAGTTTCCAAAATAGTTAGATTCAGATATATCCTTAAATCCTAAAAACCAACAAGTAAGTCCCTACAATTTATATGTTATATAATATTATTATTATTATTATTTTTGTCTTGTACAAGGGGCCCACCACAGCGCCCGCGCATCTCGCCTACAGAACCCCCACCAGATTAAGGCTCCTTAGGAATCTCACTATTCTGAAGAGGATATATTCTCCTCATCTTTTTGATAACTACCCAGGCTCCTAAATCTTCTCTGGGTGACAGCCCCGCAGTCCGTGAGGAGATGTATCGGGGTTTCCTCCGCCCCGCCCCCCCGCAGAATCTGCATGTGCTAACACTTTCCAAACCCAGCTTCATCAGTTGTTCTCTGAGTCTACAGTGCCCCGTGAGGAAACCTATAAAAATTCGGAGCTTGTTCGTACTGAGACCAATGCCTCCGATCTTTTTGTTACAGAGTTACAGAGTTGCGTCCTCCTCTCCTTCTCCTCTTTCTTAAGTACCCCTTGGAGAAACTGATCGCTGGTCCTACAAAAGGGTTCAGGCTCCAAGAGTGGGGATGCATCGCCTCTTTGGAGCCAGAGCGTCGGTCATCTCATTTCTTTCAACGCCCACAGGCCCTGGAACCCCCCAAAAAAGTGACTTTAATCCTCCTACCCAGGTTATTGAGTTTGCCTAAGCATTCCCAAACCAACTTAGAGCTGATAACATAAGAGCTCAGCGCTGTAATGGCTACCTGGCTATCGGAAAGGATAACAATATCCTGATTCCGATATCCCCCTATCGTGGTAAATTGAGCACATCTTTCAATTGCGCATATTTCCGCCTGAAAGATGGTAGATAACGTTCCCATGGGTGGCTATATTAAGGTCATACATATGGATATATACATAAACCAGCTTCGTAGAAACCCTAATAAAAATGGATCACTTTTCATTTGAAGGGAACACTTATATAATGCTAAACGTTAGTTTGGAATAAAGTTAGTAAAAACTTCAGTTCCCTTGGTAGAACAGCTACATTTATTTATTATAATATAGTTCACGTCAAATAGTGGACAACTTTTTGTAACTGGCATTAAACTTTTAACATTTAATGCTTTTATAGTTAAGTAATAATCATGATGAAATAAGGAAAATCAGCCAGTAAGAAAAGTCAACGTACAATTCAATTTAGAAAAAATATGAAAAAAAAATAGTATTTCCTAGAGAAAGTAAAAACCAAATGTTTAATTCGCTATAAATAAAAAGCGGGAAACTAGAAAATATTTGTAGGAGTTGATCGATAAAATAGAAATGAATCCTTTGGAATAGATTGAAATGTATTTTTCTCTGTTGTATTTTATTTCATTTCTTATGACTTTTATTTCCAATGCCTGAGGGAAAACAACCGTAATAACAGTACATTATAAACAAATAAACAAGAAACAATAAAATAAATAGAATCCAATCTTTTTTCGAAACATAATTGAATGATTTGATTTTGGTCATCGTGTATATTTATTTATAATTATCCTTGACGTTGTTTTTCGCTGATTTATTTAAATACATCCGAGCATTCCTAGTTCTTGTATCATTCCTCATGTGCATCTAAAATTCGGCTTATTTAATGTGGTCCAGGATTGTATTAAGCCATAAGCACACAAAAGGACTGCAAAAAGTTGGTTATATTTGAAGCCAGTCATAGTGCCAAAGAATGTAAGGAACAGGTTTTTTTTTCCTTTACTTCATATTACAATATACACAATGATTTTGATAATAAAAGTTATAAGTTGAACATTTATGAGAAAAAGTACGGAAAAATGTTAAGAGTTAGAAAATCGGCTTGGGCCAAAGCAGTTATAGAAAAGAGAATCTTTAAATTCACTCCATGAGTTTATACATAATTCTGCTTATTTTTTTTTATGCGCATATATGAATATATAGGTTTCAATTATGGTAAAATGTTGCATGGTTCAGTTAATAATAAGGTTAGTGGCATGCTATCCCCATATATTTTATCATCTGTTATTATGCATTATTTATAAATGCATATTCTTTCATCAGTCAGTTTATAAATTTTAATTTAAAAGAATTATTAATAGTATTTTGTTTAAAGTTTGCCTAAATGATTTTAAAATTTTGTTAAATTTACATTAGATTTTAATGTTCATTAATTTCAAAATTATAATGTTTTTCCAGGGTTCCAAATCATGAGATTAAATGATCAAACTATCTCGAGAATAAAAGTGCTGTTTTTCAAAGAATAGAAAAGTTTAGTGTGATATGTGTTAGAGATATTCCTTTTTTACTTTCTCTTACACCTAAGTAAGAAGAGTAATTGTGGAAATGAAATTGAATTTTCACCGGTAACACATCTTTTGAGGTATGAAAAATATTTGTTTTTAGCGAATGGTTTGTGTATGGACGAAATATCGCAAAACCAAAAATCCAAAAATATCAAGGTAGCTCAAATTTGGTATTCAGTTTAGATACCACCATCAATGGCCAATAAGAGTTTGGTCAAAATTTATCAACCGGAAGTACGACTTCATCGAATGTTTTTTGTTTCTTTCAGTTTTTCGTCATTTTCTCGTAAACAACTCTAACGATTTTCTTTAAACTTCGTTTAGTATCTATTGCGTATTTTATTTGAAAAATTTTCCCGGGAGAGTTTGGGGGGGGGTAGGAACAATAGCCTTGAAGCTTTCCACTTAGTACCACTAAGTTCAATTAATGGTTCTTCTACCTGTGTAAAGTTAGTATATATTAGAAGCATTGATTTGAAAGAAATCGGTTAATAGGAATTGCGACTTTACAGTATAGGTTTTCGAGTTTTTTGAAATTATCTCGAGAAACAACTGCTACAATGATTTTCTTTAAACTTGAAAAATCTGTAGTGAAACACTCACACAACTCTTACTACAGTTTTTTTTTTTACAAAATTGTAATTGACTAATTTTATAGTTAGTATATCAAATTTAATGAATCAATTCGTCGATGATTTAATGGAGAAAATCACGAAAACTGAAAACAAAAAAAACTGCTCACAAAAAACGCATTACCGGTTTAATAATTTTTTTGAAACTCAGAATTTTCTTAATCTATTTATTTCTAATTAATTTTATTTAAATGGTAGAATTGTAGGTATAATCAACTTTCCTCTTGACTTTAGAGGAACACATAACGTCATCCCTCCTCTAAGAGACCTCCAAGTGTATACAATTCTACCATTTCAACCAAATTAATTATAAATAAATAAATTGCCAAAATTCCTAGTTTCAAGAAAAAATAATAAACAGGAAGTTCTATTTTACTGAAGAGTTTTTTCAATTTTCCCGGTTTTCTCCAGAAAAATATTGACAAATTTCATTAAATATGGTATACTAACCTATTAGTCAATAATAATTTTGTAAACTGCAGTCAGAGAAAGCTGTGTGATTGTTCCACACCAGATTTTTTTTATTACTAGAATGAGTGGTAAGTTTTCCTAGCGTAGCAGAAAGCTTACATTATGGATTTCTCACGATTACTATTATTATTAAAATGGTTATCCTAAGGTGCGGGTCCTGAGCCTATATACCTCTTATCCCCCTTTGTCAAGATCAATAGTAAACTAATTTAAATATACAATTTTTTAATTAAAATTTTTATAGTGGTGATTATATTTCAAATAATGAGACAGACAGACACACAATTTCCATACCCCACAAGAGGTATCTGTTGCATGCAGTTACTTTGGGAGTAGCGACCCCACGGGTTACCACAGCTCAGTACTCCATGCACTTCGTCAGACCAGTGCACAATACACTTAAACATACACTCTATACTTTATGGATTTTTTTTACACTCTACACTTTACAGATAAGAAAAAACAAAGTACACAAACTAGGGTCTCCGACCCTAGTTGATTGGCATAAGCCAAGGGAGAAGGAAGGGATTAGCCAGTAGTGGTAGCGCGCTGGACTAACAAGGCGAGGTTCCGGGTTCGAATCCAGCATGCTGCCCTTAGATTTTCTCTTCCTAGGAGCCTCTACAACTAGGAAGAGGTGAGGGTAGTGTGGTCTGTAGCTAGAGTACACTGCTTGGAGCCGGCAGTACACTGAGAAGGATCCGGGGTCACAATACACCTTTCAGGTCGCAGTGCATAATACCCTACAACAATCTACATCTACAATTTGGTTAATAATTTTTGGTTAATTAAGCCTAAACTCGTCTAATTTAAATTTTAGAAAAATTAACAAAAACTATTGAATAGATTTTATTTATGTTTGCTTGCAAGAATATTTAAATATACAATATTTAAATAAATTTATTAAACCAAGAGCAAGTTGATTGATTGACTGACATTTTAATAAACTCACTTTTCATTATTTAATTTTATAATAAAAACATTAAAGAGATTTTTGAAATTTCATTAAATGTATGTTTAATAAAATTATTACAAAAACAACGTCAGAAACTTGTCGGCTTTAATCCGATCTTAATTAACTTGCAGAAAATTAACATATTTTAAATTCTGCAAATTAACTACTACTATATTACAACTTAATTTACTACTGAACAATGAAATATTACACACTATATTTCATAACATTATTTGTGGCTTGCACTTTTATCCCCCCCCCCATATATATATAACATGACCGTAAAAGGAAATAGATGAACTATCACTGCTAGAGACCGCTAGAGTGCCTGCAAAATCTCTTTATCTTAGATTGTCAGGAGTTCTACAATATCTTGATGGATGTTCTATAGAAGTGGATCTCCACCTTTTCTTTTCCATTGTCTTGGCATCCTAAACGCTTATTGAAATATTTCCCAATAGATGACAAACCAGATTTTAATTTCTTCTGCTGGCCTTACCTTATATCCATCGAAGGAAGCGGAGTTCGGCTTTCTAGGCTGCTGAGACTCATGCCATGAATTTGGTAGGCAATGACTCGGCTGCCTTAATCATGTCCACAATGGCATATTTACGGTTATAAATGTCAGCTAGTTTTAACACACTCTTGCTAAATTCTTTCTTCCTTATTAGTCTTCTCTTATAAGAGTGTTAAACAATTATTTGTAGAACTATTCTTTCGGTTATATCTTTGTCGATTTAGCCAACTTTATTGATATTTTATATTCTTATTTATAATTATATATTTACAATTGGCCTGCAGAATTTTACAAATTTAGAGATATTAGAATGTTTGAAGCCTAAACTCCAAGTGTTGGTTAGTATGTATATATGTCTGTTGTTACAAATTCAGAAAAACAAAATCCAACAACCGGAAGTGTAACATTATTCAATTTAATTAATCTTTAGTTTTTCGCGACCATTTTCATGAAAAACTCGAATTTCCTGGTTGAGATCGCATTAGTGGTTTACTGGAAACCGTCGTTTCGCCAATATTGCAATGAGGCTCGTCAGAGTCGTTACACCTTGCTCTATTAGCTTTCAAGGTGTAAACTTAGCAAACCACTGACCAAGGCCTCAGCCCTTACTCAAGTATTTCATTAAACGATTTTCATTAAACTTTGTTTACTATCCATACATATAATACCTATCACTTTTAATTGAAACATTTTTCAAGGAAAATGGATTTTTTTCGGAGGGTTCTGGGGAATCGACTCCCCTTCCTCCCCAGTAGGACGCAGTACATCCATGCCTCTAATTATTGTACCTCTAATGTTTATGTACATTTATTAGTAAATATTGAATACGGTATACAATATCAACATTGAAAATACCATTAATTATTGTTATAGTAAAAATGCCAATATTAAAGAAAATCGTTTTTGTAATATTTAAGGAAATCGCTAATAACTGAAATAACTAAATTAGGAAAGTGATATATTCGGTTCACCAAAATCTTTCATAAACCTCATGGAACCTTATAATAACTAGTTAGAATCTGAATTTGAAATACTAACTGTAATATATTGGTTTCAAAAGTATTATATTAAAATAAGTCCTTGATTTATATGAAAAAGTTTATTACATTGTGTGAACAAGCTTTTGCCCTAGGAAGCCAGGTATTTTCAAGTTAACTCTGAACTGTCAGATAAAAATATATTTTATATATCTAATATTTTTTATAATAAAAATATCAGTTAAAAATATATTTTTAAAAGTTTTTAAGTTCAAAAAATAAATCTAAACTTTTAATATTAACCGTAATGTTTCGTTTTTGACCTATATATCCATATTTACAATTCAAATGATTACAAAGAGAAAATATTTCCAAAATTCAACCATAAAAATGTGACATAAATACTATTTATTACTTGTAATTTATAAGCTAAAGAAATACAAACAATAGTTCCGATTTTCATACCATTATCATTATTTATTGTATATTTTCTATATTTATTGTCCTGGAGTGGTTGTATAAATGTGGTGGAATTTACAGGTTACTATTTTTAGTATAACACATATATTTTCTACACACATAAAATGCTTTTCAAATCTTATAAAGCTTTTGCTGCCAGGTTTTTAGATAGAAGTAAAGCTTTTATTTGCTGGGAATCTGAACTATATTTGTAAGCTTCTCACGATTTATGTACTCTTTTTACTTGGTGCTATTTTACTGGACGTGTGGAAAATAACTCCAAACAGCTTTTTTTTCTCTTATTTTTTAGAATTTATTTAATCTTAGTACAATTCTTGATTCCCCTGTTGTATCCGTTGGCGACATCAGTTTTGGGCTATTCTTTGTTTTTGATACCAAAATACAAAGAGCATAGTTAAAACCTTTTTTTTTTTTTAATTAGGAAAACTCAATTTAGAAAATTTGGAATTTAGATGATTTTCTCTAATATCTGTAAAAGTGACTATTAAATTTTCATAATGCAATATTTTTAAAAATAAAAATTAGTTCAAAGAAATCGGCCCAACTTGATTGTTTTTTTAATGATAGAAACTATTTTTAGAATATTTTCTATACTATTATTATAAAATTAGTACAGTAACAAACAAAAGAGTAACGACAAATTCTCACTGTATATTTATCTAGCTAACTTATTTAAGATTTGTACATTGTCTCTAATTCTGATCGTCATTAGACATGCCAACTAAACATTAGGTAGTTTACTTGTTTATCAAGATACCTCTGGTTTTTAATACTCATGTGACGTTATTTATTCTTTGGTTTCCATATTTATGGTTTTTAATTTGTCGTAAGGATTTTTTCTTTTTTAAAATAATGTTTGTGTTGTAAATTTTTATCTATCTTATTGTTGTAAGAAGGATGTTTTGGTTAACGTTTTGAGAAACCCTGATAGGAGGAAAAAGTAATTTTTAGAAATTATTGCATGTTTGTGTTTTTATGAAAAACATAAGTCAAGAACAAAAAAAAAAAAATTCTATTAATATATGTAAAAAATTGTCACAGAGTGTTCCTTGGAGTAACATTCATGGTTGTCTTGGAAGTGATTACATTGTAAACCAAAACACAGCGTACTTCAGTAACATTTCAAATGTAATGTACAAAACCCTTCCAGAAAATAAATTTTCTTTCGGCAAAATGTTTTCCGCCGTCAGCTGACTAAATTTAAGGAAAACCGTGGGAATTGTTTTCGAAAAAATTCAAAGTATTTATTAATTTTTTATAGGAGTAGTGGCTCTTTTTGAATTAATAAAAACCGTTAATAGTTTGCTTCTTATATAGACGATTAGATTATTTTTGTAAATATTTTTATTGTAAATAGTAGGATTAGGGTATACTGGAGTAGAGGAATATCAAGTACTCTACTCTACAATGTATATAAGTTGGTGTGAATGATAAGTTTGTATGGTTAGGTTTCTTTTATATGGAGTGAATGTATTTATTTGGATAAATGTATTTATTAGCTAGTATGGATAAGGTAGGTTTAGAGTGCAATTGAGTTGGTTACGAATGAACTGTAGGGAACAGGTTTTTAAATTTTTAATAGTGCAATGTAAATTAATTACCATTAAAAAAAAAAAAAAAAAAATGAAATTACAAGAAAAAGAATATGTGCAGTAGGTGCAAAGGACCTCAGCTGTTGCGCGCCTATAGAAAATAACAAAAAAAAATTTATAATTTAATTTTATTTTATAAAAAGTTCTTTACAGAGGTTCTTCCTAGATTCTTTAATTCTTCATATTTGAAATTCTAGATTCTGTAGATGGTAGGTACATTGCACCGATGAATTGCTATAAAAAATAATCAATTTTCTCCCAAAAAAGTTAAAAAAAAAAGATATAGATAGATAGAATATCAATAGATATAGATAGAATATAGATACATAGAATATAGATACACGTAGATAGATGGAATATATAATATAGATAGATAGAATATAGAAATATATTTATTTATATAGATTAGTATACGATGTTTAAAAAAAATCATGGAGCCGTTTTCGAAAAATTTGTGAAAGACAAAAATTCAAAGAAATATGACTTCCGGTTTTGTATTTTGACTGAAATTTCATTACCATTTGCGGTGGTGGTACCTAAACGGAATATCAAGTTTGAGCCTAGCTAAGATTATTTTAATTGTGAAATATTTTGTTCATAATACAGACCATTCTTTAAAAACACTCACTGCTTATTCATGAGGGCCTCAAAACATGTAATGTTAAAAATACATAAAAAATAAGTTTCATAAGCTTGACCCGATCACAGTAAAGATAGTAAAAAGTATAACGCAACTAGCATGAAGTAAATCTGTATTTGGTTTTTGTCATTGTGGGATGTGTTAAGCTCCAAAAATAGTAGGTACACAACTTGTCTACTACTAACCTGTGAAACGCCGATGTGTGTTAGCGTTCGGAGCTCAATGTAAGCATTGTAATTTTGTTATGCCATATATCCGCTTGAATTGGCTGGGTCCCATTTATCTTTACAGAGCATATCAAGCAAGTAGATAATTTTTACTACAAATTTCTATAATAATGGTGATTCTCAACAGGTAGAAATTGCTTTAAACACTAATGTCCTAAGACATCTTCTTGTTATTCTTTTATTTTTCATTTCCAATTGTGCACTTTATAGAAATATATTGAAAAATTGAAAAGAAAATAATATTACAAATTATTTTAAAAACATGAAAATCTCAATAAAAAGGATTGTCCATAGAAAAACTGCATGAATTCTTTCCAAGCTTGCCCTCTTTATTTTTTACTTTTTTTATTTTATTTTTTATTTATTCTAAAAGCTTGCTAGGTACCTTAAAACTCTTTGCCCAAAACTCATAACCATATTTAACAGTATTATCCTAAAAGCTTTTTTATCCATTTCTCTGTCAAGTAGAATTTATTTGTCAATTGTTGGAGGAAATATAATGTACTTATTCTTTGTGTTTTTATTTTGTAGGATAGAAGGTTTGAACTTATTTCGCAAAGAATAACTCAGTTTTTAACAAGGAAAAAGAAGTGTATACCACTTATAGTTAGTGGCTAAATCACTATAAGATAATTTTAGTGAAGTAATTTACATTTAATAGAAAATTATTAACATCAGAATTCCTAGCATTGTTGTATACAACAAGGTTTTATTGTGTAGCATCATTTTTTTTTTTTTTAAATTAGTTGAGCTGAATGGAAATTAGGTTTTATGATGTCAGGGAGGTTAAACTTTGTTTTTTTACCAGTCTTCAACACTGTTAAAGAAAACAAGAGAAGTGTTAGGTAGTCTCTCATCTGGTCATGGGAGAAACAAGAAATTATTCCTCATCTTCTTGCAGGTCCTTTAAAAAAGAAATAGGTTGACTTGTATTGTTAATTAACAACTTGTCCCCTTTATTAATTAACACTTGGCCTCTTCCTCTTACAAAAGATAATTACTTTATTTTCAAACAATTTAAAGATACAGTGCTCCCAGCAGATTTGTCTCAACTCTTAGCTTTTTAGTAATTGACATGATTAATTTGTGCAAAATTTAAATAATTTTTATTCAAAATTTATTAATAATTACTTTCTAAACAAAGTTTTTTCTTAATTTGTATAATAAAAAAAAAAAAAAATCTGGTGTGAAACACTCACACGACTTTCTCTTACTGCGAATTCTTATTAGTGTTTAAAAACGGTCGGCATTTTTATGGGGAAAATCACAAAAACTGAACAACCATTTAGTAAAGTGACACTTCCGATTGATAGATTTTGCTCGAAATATTCTTGTCTGATGCGGTAGTAGTACCTAAACGGAATACCAAGTTTGAGCTTCCCTGCAACTTTTCGTTTTTGGGAATTTCGTACACACACATCCATACATACACACACTCACAACAGGCTAATTTTTTTTCAACAAAACATTTTTTTTCTTACCCGCGAAGCTCAAAACAACATGTATTTCCGATGAAAACTCAATTTCGAAAATCTGGCACGGTCACAACACTTCCTCTAACAGTAGTTAGGCAAAGTATTAAAAAATAGATTTGTCTGTATATATATTATATAAATAATATTACTGTTTTTTAGGGGGTTTTAGGGCGAAAGAAACTTCTCATGTGCCAGCGATTCGTCCCTTGAATCGGTCTTCATCAGTGCATTGAGTTTTTTTTTTCAAATTATTTTTAAACTACAGTTGTATATGTGATGTTAATGCATATTACTAACATAATTAATATAGTGCAATTGATTAACAAATTATTCATATGATGTGAACTACAACTTCAGTCGTATAACTTATGTTAGTGCAATATTCCATTTTTAGTTATTCAAATATGCAATACGTAATAAAGATGAAATTAGTGCAATAGTAAATCAATATGTAACAGTTTAAAGATAATTTAATAATAATAAACTAAGGGAGAGATTAGCTCGGTGGTAGCGCATTGAACTTGTAAACCGGAGGGCCTGGGTCCCACGAAACCTCTACAGCCTACTGTCAGGTAAATGGTCAATGTGTGTGTGTGTAACGAGAGAATACTGCTCGGAGGCTGGCGGTAATGAGAAGGTCTGGGCGTTAATAACTTCAAATATAGACTCGCTTTAATTAAAAATAATAAAATAATATAAAGCTCTTTGTCCTGACATAGATCTAGACCAAACGTTAGCGCCTTTCTACCCTATAAACCCAAAAAACAATGATTTATTCAACTAAAAAGGAAACGAGAGCAAAAACCAATTATAGGACATATGGTATTATTAATAGGGTGTAGTATATCAAAGTCTGTGCGTTTTTTCTTTCACCAGCTGATATTGCACTTTGGTCACTTGATATTCAATTTCAGTAACAGTCGAGTTTTGACCGTTTGACTTAATTTAACAAAATTTTAAATAGGGAATTAAATTTTGAAATTCGGGCAATATTGAAGCATTATTTGAAAAAAGGCTTTAAATCAATAGCTAGCTGCAGCTCGAGAAATTTGTAAAGTCGAGGAGGCAAACGCTTTGTCATTCGTGCTGCACAGTATTGGTTTAAAAATTTCAGGGGAGCCAAAGTCTCAGGGCGCAACGGTCCCTTGACACAATTATTTTAAGAGGAGCTGTAGAAAATCTTGCAGGGAGGTTAGGAGTGTCTCATCAACCATAAATAGGCACTTGCATGACATTTGAATGGTACTAAAAGCTGTAGGACTAGGACTATCCTCCAGGAATTGTCACCTTACCGAAACTCACATAGGTTGAAGTGTGTCAAACTTTTAATAAAAATCCTCGATTTATAATGCGCTTTGTCACTTGCGATGAAATGATCATCATCATTTTAAAGATCTCGTCAAAAGCCTTCCTCCGGGGAGTCGAGGGAAAGTCAAAATCAGATACAACGCACCATTTTCAAGATATTTAGAAAATTTAAAAAAATTATAACAGATCTAAACCTACTGTTAGCTTAGCTTCTCTACTCATAAGTATACAAATAATCAAGTTCCTGACCGGTTTCGGATTTTCATCCATCGTCAGAGCAAATTCACGAAGTTCGTGTAGAGAGTTATTTATCATGCCCTTTTTAAATGATATTAATCTATGTTTAAATTACATTAAGATGTTAAGATTAATATGTTGAGAGAGATGTGGTGGCATTTGTTGAGGTATCTTTTAATAGGGCGCGATAAGAAATTTTAAAAGTATATCATGCAAATAATCTGTATTTTAATCGGGGGAAGTTCAACTTAATGTTTCGTTACACTCACTCTTGTTGGTTTGTTGATTGTATAATAATGATATGGGGAGGTTATAAGATTATGTTACTGTGTGTGTGTGTTTAACGCCAAAATGGAATTATTGTAAATTATGATTAGACATTAGAAAACAGTATATAATAAATAGCATATTTTGAAGAATATTTTATAACTAAATTTTAATAGTGTTGTTAAGTATGTTCAGTGTATTATCAAGTCATTTTTATAGGGGGGCGATAAGAAATTTCAGGAGTACAATGTACTAAAAAGAATAGATAAAGTTTAAAGAAAGGCTCTGCAAAGTTTATGGGCAGTCAAATAAAGCTTGTACAAGTAAAAAATAAATGTGAAATCCAAGCAGGGTTAACACAAGAATATATAGGTAAATTGATAGGTGAGAAGGTTGGCAGCAAACGGCAAATTGGAGATGACATTAAAATAAGTAATAGAGGAAATCAAATGCATTCGTTTTTATTTATCACGCCCTTTTTAAATGATATTAATCTATGTTTAAATTACATTAAGTTGTTAAGATTAATATGTTGAGAGAGATGTGGTGGCATTTGTTGAGGTATCTTTTAATAGGCGCGCTAAGAAATTTTAAAAGTATATCATGCAAATAATCTGTATTTTAATCGGGGGAAGAAGAAAATTTGGTTCCACAGGCTAGAATTTTGAAAGAGAGACATGCATCATGCATTTTGTTGTGTGTGTGAACATATATTTTATATATATATATATATATAGATATGTCTTTTATACTAGTTGGTGGTATGTTTATAATATAGTTAGGTGTGAGGAATGACCTTAAAGAGTGTGTCTTAGTTGTAGTTTATTTGGTCATGCATTATGTTTGTATGAATAGTCTTGTGTTTGTATATTTCTACGTAATAGGACCATTGTTTTCTCTATTCTTTGTGGTTCGTGGTCGTTCTTTATAAGGTGGTTAGCATAAGTGAAGTCTTATGTTTTTTGCAACGCCGATTTTTATTGGCATTGAGCCATTTGTTGGCGAGCAGTCCAAGAGAAAGTAGCCATTCGGGTTATACCTGGCTGCGCGATAATGCCAGGTATAACCCAAATGGCTCAATGCCAATAAAAATCGGCGTTGGAAAAAAAATAGTGGCTATAATAAGTTGAGTCAGTTTTGTTGTATTTGTATAAGACGCGTTCTTTAAACTTGTCTTTGAGGCGTCTTCCGGTCTGGCCTACATGCCAGAGGTTGTTTAAACAGTTTAATAGTGTATCTATGTCAATATCATGTTGGAATATAAGTATTGAGTCATCTACGTAACGTGCATAAAATGTGTTGAAATGTTCTTTTAAGTATGGGACGTAAGTGTCTTCTAAGTGTTGCATAAATATTTCTGTTAACATTGCAGATGTTGGGTGTCCCATTCCTAATCCGTCTGTAGCTAGGTAGAGGTTGTTATTGAATCTAAAGTAGTTTTGTTTAACTGTAGTTTCGGTTATGGTTGTTAGTTGATCTATATATCGTTGTGTGTTCTGTACTTTTAATTTCTGTTTTACAATGTTTAAAGTAGATACTGATTTAAAGTAGATACTGGCACCTTCGATACCAAACCCCCCGAGAAAGAGACTTCGCCTCCCTGTCGTCTTTGACGTCCTGCTCCCTAACTTCGGATGGGAGCTGCGGTCGGGGCGCTTTCTAAAGAAAATTCTTTGTCAAATGGTGCAAGCCGCTTGAAATTCCGTCCAGCCGAATTTGCAATATTGACGTATTTCACAAAACAGTGATCAAAATCGTGACCGATCTTTTTGGCCGTAAACGGAACGAAAAATTGCTTACTTTGTTATAGATATCTATTCTAAGGGGCTTTGCCCTCTACTGCTTTTGGCCTCCAACCTCTCATGTGAGGAGGCTTACCAAAAAGAAAATGTAAGAACAAATAAAACACACATAGTGATGACAAAATTAGATCCCTATACCGCTCTTCGTCATTACCGAAGTTAGAATTTGTAATATTAACGCTTTCACAAAATCGTGACACAAAATAGCTTACTGTTATATATATAGAATAGATATACATTCTATATCTATAAAATAGTAATCTATTTTGTATTCTCTTAGCTCATTAGCTATAGTTTTAGCTTTGACTGTTATTATGTCTCAAGGACAGAGTTTTGATCATGTTGGATTATAGAACCTTATTTGGCCATGGACTAAAAATCCGTACGTTTTGTTGTCGAGATCTCGTTCAAAATAAGGAATAAGGAACCAACATTCAGAAACTATTATAAACATTGTTTGGAAAAAATTTTACAGCCAGCCTCCATCCGGGGGTTGGTCGCCGAGGGCTCTCTGGGGGCTGAGCCGCTCTCGGGGACATGCGCCAATATTGCAAATTTGGCTGGATGGATTTTCAAGAGGTTTTCCAGCATTTGACATAGATTTTTCTTGAGAATGTTAAGAGTGGTGAGGCATAGGGCGCCGAAGGGGTGGAGCCCCCTATTATATATGTATATAATTTTGAAAAAAATATAAGAATGAAACAATATATAAATTGTAGCAAGAGAAAGTCCTGTGAGCTTGACACTAATCTACTTAATTTAGTTCACCACTTCTTATTAGGGCATAAAGATGATTATTAGATTGATCTTAAAAAAAAAGTAAGTTCTTAAGTTTAATCACACGGTAAAAGAAAATCGAGTGCGTATTAGTTTTCAAATTTATGAAATAATAAATAACTTTATATATTTAAATTTTTATTTATTTCTTTATTCTAACACATTCTGATACGGCTATGAATTTTGAATTCAGATCCATCAGTTTGCCAGTTTAGTTTGTTATCTAATTCACTATTATGATTTTGATTTGTATCAGCTATTTCAGTAACGTCTAACATACCAATACTTAACAGTCCATATTCTGATAAAACATTCAATGCTGGCAAAATCTCATTGATGGCCTCTTGGTTATATCCACAACTTGCTAATATGTCAGCTATTTTTAATTGACCATTACCAGGATTATAGAATTTTATTATCACTTCCACCAGTGATTTCATAAATCTATTATCATTGTTATTATTATCATCTAAATCGCTCATTATGGTTAATAACATTTTACACGCTTTATTGTTTGAAGCTTGATTACCCTTGATTGTAATACATCTATAACCAGTATCACCTGAATTTTGTTTTGAAGATACATTAACCATAGAACCAGATTCATGCATTATTTTTCTTAAATTTTTCCCACCTCTGCCAATAATACGGCCAGCTTCGTGGTTACAAATAATGATTTTAATTTCTTGCCGTCTTTCTGCCTCCAGATTTTCATCATTATTTGTCATTACCGAAATTACATTTATAGCGGCAATAATAGATGATAATTCACCAAGTATATGACATAAACGTTCACATGTCCCCGGATAATATTCTTCTGTTGGACAAAATTTGATTTTAACATTGTTCATTGTGGCAAATGTGGCCAAGTGTTGTCCACCGTTGCTAGTAAGTATTTCGGCCGTTGTTGATGGTATTAGTACCCTTACCAAGATATCTTCTTTAATTTCCATTTTGTTATTTATTTCGTTGAAATAAATCTTTTATTTTGTTCACTCTAAATCTTGTAAGTTGAAGTTCCAGTTTTATAATAAATATTAAAGTAAAAGTAATAACAACATTAACTGCACAATAAAAAGTAACGTTGTGAAATCACATATGTTTTTGTTAATTGCAGGATTTGTTTATTATTCCAGATGGTAAACTTTAATAAAAAAAAAAAAAATTTTTTCAACTAGTAGTTCAATATTATTTAATAGAACAATACAATTTTTCCTGCATGAGTAAATAAATAATATGACTCGATATGACTTGAGATGAATTATCAGCCATTGGCTCTCTCTTCTAAAGTTCATACTAACATTTATAAATTCATTTATTTCTGTAATAAAAAAATAAGTCTGAACGTGTATTTTAAAACATGTATATATATTAACTAATAAATTTTTCTTTCATAACTTTTCACTTCGTTTTATATAATTGCATGACTTTTATATATATACAATAAATTATTATACAACAGTGCCCTTAGATTAGAGTAGTAACTATTTTAATTAGAAACAACAAGGGTTAAAGTTTATTACGGAATTTAATTATTCTGAAAAATAAATTATGCGATGCAGATTCATAGTATGTATTACTATAATTATGTATATATATGTGCATGTATCGTGTAGTATATAGATCTATAATAGTTTTGAAAAGGGTAAAATTACATTTGTTAATTGACTTTTTGTTGGATACATTTGTGTCCTTGGGCTACAATTTCCTTTATAGTCATTCATTCCTGTCATAAGGGCAGAGTTGAAGCTATCTCCTCTATTGCACGGGGGTGGGATTTCTAATAATTTTCTTCAATTGTTAGCACGCTATATCTTCTAATTTAACAGCAATATTGGGCAGAAAATTGCCAACCCACTTTCTCTTTCCCTACTTACATTTTAATCTTATAATGGACCAGTTTTTCTTTTTGTTTAATCTTTGAAAATATTTGCAAAAATAAACCCCCATTACTCATGCTTATTCTATTTGCAGTAGTTCGATTATTCATTCATTTAATCATGTGATATGCCCATAATTTGGCTAGTTTCCAGTTTTTTTTACGTACCATTCCTTTTAAACAAAATAAAAAGTAATTGGCCTATTGGGAGAATGGATTTTAATGGTAAATTCCACTGAAATGCTTCCTTTTTCCTCTCTCTCTGTTTCGCTTATTGCTGTAAGAGGAAGTGTCAACATTTCGAATTAGAGTTTTCATTGGAAAAACTCTTTTAAAAATAATTTTAATGGCTGTGTGTGTAAGAGAGAGTGAGAAAGAGTATCTGTAATGAGTAAGCGGGCTGTTGTGTGTGGCTAAAATATAAATATTCCAAAAGCACAAACCTGAAATCTTTTGTAGATCCGAAACTCCAGGAGATCCGACAAGAAGATTTCGGTCAAAATCCGTAACAGGATATATGAATATATAAGTTTCAATTTTTGCGTCAGTTTTCTTGAAAATAATCCACCAGAGTGACTTTAAATTTCTTATATATTTCGTAACACATACTGGGATCTTAATCGAATCATTTTCTGAAAAATTCATTAGGAGGTTTTTGCTGGGTATCATTATAGGTAGGCGTCCTTCCAGAAAGCAGTTCAATATATAATAACCGGGCCAATCATCTATGCCATATATTAATTGATAAATGGCTAATACAGCAAGTGAGATTTAATTCAAAATGCAAGTTTTTCGACCACTTTGGCATGTAACTCGGGATTTCGGGCATAAGCCCAAAGAATTTCTTTTTATGAAATTCTCATCCACTTTTTCTTGCCTTTAATTCATTTGATTTTTTTCTGTTTTATTTGTTTTTTTTTTTTTAATTTTTATTTTTATTTAATCTTGGACCTTTTTTTAGGGGTGGGGGCCGGTATTAAACTACAACCAAACTTATTTCAGAGATTAAATTTTATTAATAACACTTTAGTAATAAATAATATTTTAATTTACTGGCCAGCGCACTGCCTTTGTGTGAGAAGTGAGGGTTCGATTCTCGTGAGGGTATTGTAAGGAAAAAGTGGTGAAGCTAGAGAATTTGCAGCTGACCAAATAGCGAACATTAGAACCAAACGTCTTTTAGCTCACGCTTTCCAACAAAGATCGCCGTCTAGCGGCTGGCTTGGTGCTTATGGGTTGCGCACCAAGTATTTTTTTTTGTAGTTTAATATTTTATTATTCTTTACATATATGATTATTACTGAGAACAAAAATTAAACATTTATTTGGACACTTACTAAAATTACTAATTCACATTAGATTTTTTGCATAATACTTTTCTTATATTTTTTTGTTTGAAAAAACAGTCAGTGTATAAACTAAATTTGCTCTGTGCAAGTCTGTGTTGTCACACTTCTGAAAAACGCATCCTGAAGATGGGCGAACGCCCGAAACCGGTCGATGACAACAAAATGAAGCAGGCTATCACGAAAAATGTCTCTGATGGTTTCCAGCTCTGCGGAACCAACCACCACAACAACTAAAGTAATTTTAATTAAAAAAAAACAAAGAAAAACTCAAGATTTTATTACCAATAAGAATTTAATTTTGAAATTTATCTTAAATCAAGAGAAACAAACTTTTTTAAATCATATTTCTGAATAGCATCATCTTAATAATAATAAAAAAATGTAAAATTTTGCTTTAGTTTTTTAGTTACTTAAGTATAGAATACAGTATATAATAAGTAGACAAGTAGAGCCATGTATAAGTTAGTTTCAAAATATACATGGGGCTGAATTCAGGTCGACCCTCTAATGTCATTCGAACAAATATTAGAAAAAAAACCTCGACCTATATTTGGACAAATACGGGTATATTCTTTCTCTTTATGTTTTGGTTACTGTTTAGATTATTCTTGATTAGTTTTTTTTCCCCACAGATATTGAACTTTTTTTGCTCAGTTTTATTAAATCTCAAGCTTATATTTTAAAGTTAAAATAAGTACCTTATGATTTAAATATCTGAGGCAATTAGCTTCCGGTATGGTGACTTCACATATTATGCTCCAACTTTATTTAATCATATCTCTTCTATAATTTGATTTATTCTTTTTTAAATCTCTCTAATTCAATCATAGTTTAGAATACTGCTTTTAAAAATGAACAAAGAAAAATCTTAATTTGTTTGACTAATCAAACTGCGTATTGAGAAAATTGAAAACTGTAATTGTAATTTAAAATTACAAAAAATAGTTTTAATAAAAACAATATGTCTTCAAAAATAAATTATTGCATTATACATTTAAGAACAAAAAGAATTAATGATATATACTTTTCTATTTATAGTTTCTTTCTTAAAAATAGTTTTCCTAAACTACCTGAAACTTTATTTGGTTATTAATTTGCTGAAGGGAAAGGAAATAAAAATGAAATGAGTGAATAATGGAAGTGATACGGTTCGTGCTGGTAATCATTTCAGAGAAAGTACAAATTAATTTAAATGAAATTACTCTAATGGAAGAAGAGTTTTTAAAATGTGTTTAATGCTGTGCGTAAATATTCATTTGCTTGTATAATAAATTTCTTGGATCACTTATCATTAATTAAAAATTTCGATAATAATTTTTTTTAATCTTTCTTACAGTTTACTCTTTCATATTGTTATCGTGTCACATTTTTCAAATTGAATTTTCATCATAAATCGTGTTTGAGGTTGTGTAAAGAACCAAAGGTTTTTACCTATTAGGTTTGTGTGTATGTATGTTTATAAAAATGTTGGCCCAAAAAAATCTCGCAAGTAGCAAATATCAACTTGGGAAGGTTACAGTCAAAATATATCAATCGAATATAAACTTTTACTTTCTCTTTCTCCTATTGTAATGTGCCAAATTTTTTTGATATCGAGTTTTCACAGGAAATATATTCGTTTTGAGGTTCTTTAAATCTAAAAAAAGTGATTTTTAGAAAATTGTGTGTTGAGGTACAATTGAGAAAGCCAAGGTAGTCTCACAATAATAATTTTTATTATTTTGGAAATAATTTTATTATTATTATCGTACCTCAGCATGCATAAGTAGTCTGAAAAATCAGTTATCACTGTTTTCATTCTGAAAGTTGAGTGGTATATGTGTATGTATGTACTTGAACAATTCGCTCAAAAACGAAAAATTGTAGAAAGTTCATTCAAACTTGATATTCTGTTTAGGTATCACTACGGGATCCCACAGTAAGTTATCTGTCTAAATTCATCAACTGGAAGTACCACTTTACTGAAGTTTTTTTTTCAGCTTTAGCTTTCCTAACTACCTATACGTAAAATTTAAGTTCTTTAAACTTGGTTTATCACTGCAATAAGGAATATAAAGCAAGAAGCGGCTATATGAACTTAATCTAACTATTGTCAGTATTGCGGATTCAATCGCCAAATCGAATATGCCCTCTAAATTTTTTCACCCGAAGTTAATTTAGAGTGCTCAAAAAAAAGTTTTGTTAGAATCTAAATACTAGATTAAAAATGATATAAAAGAAATTCAAAATTTTCTTTACTCCCAAGATAGTTTTAAACCAAAATCGTCTCAGAAATAATTTGTAATGTAACTTTAATATTATGTAAGCTGTAAGAAACGGAATCGTATACTTATTTTGTAATTCATTTAAAATCTTTAATTGGTAATAATCGAATATAATATTTTTAGTTGTGAAAGAATTAATGTTTTATTTGTTTGTTTAGTGAACCAAAATGAACGGAGGAGATGATGTTGAGGAGGATAATGTATGGACGCGTCTTGGCCGACCACGCCTGGTAGTTGCTCCAATGGTTGACGCCAGCGAATTAGCATGGCGATTACTCTCTAGGGCACATAAAGCTCAACTTTGTTATTCACCAATGTATCATTCGGCTATATTCATTAAGGATGCTAGATATCGCCGAGAAGCCCTTTTATCTTCATCAAATGACAGACCATTAATTATTCAGGTATGTTTGTATGCATTCAATCAATCAATGTTGCTCAAGATATTATGACGAAACTTTGTTCCTCTTGAAAAATCCATATTTCCCGTACGTGAATCTTCTTGTTCTCTCTGTATTTATTTTTAACTTATTTTCTCTGAAAAAAAAAAAAATTAGGCCAAGAAACAAGAAAAAGGAGAATTCTTCTGATCCTTTAAAAAAAAACACTCCATATTTAACGAGTTGTTTTTTATTGTTGTCGTTGTGTTGATATTCATTCCTTTAATCACAATCCTTTTGAAAACACCGTTGAAATACAATACATATGAAACACTTACTTGAAAATGCCTTTTTATTTTGTTTTTTCATTTTATTTCTGTTTTATATGCAAACGATTTCTCATTTCTTTCATTCTTTTCCTTTTTTTTTCAAGAAAGATTGCTAGATAGCAATTTGATTCTATTTTGTATTTAACCATTCACTATGCTCAGTTTAGACGTCCTGCTTCACTAAAACTTTGGTGATAGATATTTTTTTTTTTCTTAGTTTTCTGCATCATTTGTTATAACTGTGTTCCGAACGGTTGATGGTACTTACCTAATGGCTTGTAACAATTCTCTCTTGTTTCTTTTGTAATTCTTAACCAATGCAATGGATTGTTCTCTTCACTTGATATAGGTCAATGTTATAGTCTTTTATTTATCTATATATATATTTTAATAGCTTACTGTTTATTCTATAAAATGAATATTTCTTTATAAATAATAATGTAGGATTGTCTTTCTCTCTCTTCATGTATACTAGAATTATATCACAGCTACATAAAAATAATTGAACAGAATTTGGCATTACACATATTTTGTATCTAATTTGAATTCGAGCATAAGCTACGTTGCATTTCAGCCTTACTAAAAAGAATTGTATAAAGAGAATTCTAAACATATTTTTGCTATTTCAATGAAAAAAACAAGGCAGAAAGAAAAACAAAGCCCATTGAAAAAACGCACATATATTAATTTTCACATAAAATTACCATATTGTTAAAAGGATATTGAGATTCAATAAAAAAAAACAAACAAAAAACTCCTTTTTCAAATTTTCACGACGATTCGGCAAATTTAAAAATTTCAAATTTTTCTTGTTTCTTGCCTTCTTCAGGGTAAAGAATTTTTTTTTTGAATTTTTTAAAAAGTATAGCTTAATTTATGATATACGATCGATCACCAAGTGATGTAAACAATTTTTACCCTGAAGAAGGCAATAAATTTGCCGAAATATCGGTGAAAATTGGATAAAAGAATTTTTTTTGACCGAACCTCACAATATCCTTTTTTACATCATCAAATACACGGTCGTTACGAACATCAAAACATCAGTAATTACCATAGATAATTATTGTCAAAGCACTCTGTTCCTGATTAAAATTAACGTTCAGATTGTTGCTAATTTATTATAATAACTGCTTGGACTGAATCAAAATCTGAATCAAATTTAGCCTTTCTTTAATTCTGAAACGAATATTTCCTGCCTAGTTCTACATTTCAAATAATGAATTTAATTTGATTGCAATTTTGTTATTGTTTTTCCTGCTTTAAATTGCCATTATTGACACCAATAATGTGAATAATTATACTTAAAATTAGATTTACTTAATTTTAGTTTTTCTTCTCAGTGTACAAGATTAGGTTTTGTACTGTTGATGCATAAATAATAAGATTCTAAACTACATATCTACAAGGGGTAAATTTGCAACAATAAGATCTGCTATCTCTTTGAAAATTGGCAGCATCCTATCAAAAAAAAAAAAAAAAATCAAAGAAATACGAGGGTTATTCAATAAGTAACGAAACAAATCGCTGTATCTCAGAAACGGTTTGTTTAATCGCTACAATATTTTCAGTGCGTCAAGTTGAATTCTTGTACTTAGTTTCTCATCAGGTGTTCCAGGGTATATGGTAAGCATAACCTCAAATGTATTCAGTTAACAATGGCGAGTCCGCTCGAGCATTGCACCTCGGAAGAACAACGCTCAGTAATTAGATTTTTAGTTGCAGAGGTTATGAAAGGTCGTGAAATCCACGAAAGAATGTTGGAAGTGTACGGGAATAATTGTTTGAACCGTTCGAACGTTTACAAATGGGTAGAACAGTTTGAAAGTGTCTGTGACGAGCAACGAAGTGGACGACTGGTTGAATAGTTTCAGTGCGTCAAGTTGGCATCCCTATATTGAAATTGCAACTTCCCCCCTCGGATCTCGCCTTAACGCGTTATTCAGGACAACAGGCGTATTACTGTTGAACTGATAACTTGAAGAAGTGCACGCGAGACCATAATATTATTATTCAGAATAAGCTACAATTCAAGAAATCTTGTGCGAGATGGGTTCCAAGACAATTTACGGACGCCCCCAAAGAAAGTGGGGCGGGAGATCGGACTCTCATCTGTTTGGGCGCCTTAAAGAGGCTCTAGGTGGGAAACATTTTCAGTCCAATGAAGAAGTTAAAAATCAGGTTCAAAAGTGGCTTCGAGATCAACTCAAAGAATTTTATGCCAGAGATATACACAAATTAGGAGAATGCTGGGACAAGTGTATAAATGTCGCCAAAGTTTTATATTGATTAAATAAATCGTTTTTGATTTGTACAGTGATTTGTCTCGTTGAATGGCCCTCGTATATTCGTTTTCTCACGGAGGGTTGAGAATGTTATGTAATTGCTTTTATTTATAATTCGGTTTATAATAAAGAGAAGTATCATCTTTACAAAGACACATTTTAGTATGGAATAATAACGACTGTGAGAAGTTGTGCTCCAAGAGAAGCTGAAATTAAAACTAACTTATAGAGATATGTATACCAAAAAAATAAAATTGAATTACAGATATATTTAGAAGAAATAAGTAAAAACTTGAAGTTACCAAATATTCCAATATAACCAATGTGTGTGTGTGAAACACTCACACAACATTCACTTAACTGAATTTACAAAGTTATGATTGATAAATTTTTTCCAAACTTATAATTTATACTGTCTTCAAAGTTTTTATATCAATGGGAGAATCTAAACTTAATAAAAAGACTTTCTTGAGGAAACCAGACACTCCCCCCTCCCCCCAAAACTTCTTTAAATGAATTTACGGAAAAAAGTTACCAACAAAACTGATAAGTCTCGGTATTAATAGTTAGTGTTCCAAATTTAATGGTTTTTATAGAGCAAATCGCAGAAAATTGAATAAACTATTCAATAAAAACACATTTTATAAGAAAAAATTCAGATGAATTTATGTTGTATGCATTTTTTTGTATTTCTGGTTTTTAAGAGATATAACAAAAAAATAATGTTCACAGCTGTTTGGGATAGAAGTAGAAGAGATCTTAATTCATTTCAGCCTGTCATTGACCATGTCCGGATGTCCCCTTCAAGTAAAGTTCATTTTTTATAATTTCTTTCTTTCTGGCTTAAGGAAAAAATTATTTTAATATCTTTAAAATAACGTATTTTAATGAAAAAATACCGTTACTAGATACTTTCTTTTTACTAGATACCCTCTATCCTTTTTTTTTATTGCTATTATTATTAAAAACTGCAATCTGTCTTTTATGTGTAGCATTAATACACTTGTAGCATTGAAACCCCTTTACATAATTGACAAAAGCTAGGATTGGAATAAAGGATAGGGCAGCAGGTTTTACAACGTATAAAAAAAAAGTGGGTTTAAGAAAATGGCAAACTCAATTTTATATACTTACTAGCCGATGATTATCTTTATTAAACCTTGCAGGCGGAATGGAGTAATTATTCTTCAATGAATTAGGACCCAGCCTTATACCCCAACTCTTATACAATACTGTTAGTTCCTGGAACGGTAGTGATGAGTGTAACTAAAACATTGTTTTACTACACCCTGAGGAATACTAACTCTCCCCTTACATACTTTACAAAAGCTATATAAAATTCACAAATGCTGACACCAACGGAGCAGTTATTGTTCTTTTAGTCATTGGTTAGTAGTACCCTCTACATATCTACATCTGTTTACTTGATTAAGGGAAAAAATTAAGGATAGAAAAAAAATAATAAACAGCCAAATAATCAAACAAAAGGACTGGCAGAAGTATTACCATGCCAGAATTAGCTTCTTTAAGTTCAAATTTGTTTTATTATAAATAAAAAACAAAAACAAGAAAAAGATTGAGTTAATTTTTGTTTGTTTTGAAGATTATTTTGTTATGTGGATAATAAAGCTATGGTCTATTTATCTATCTATCTATCTATACCTATATCTACATCTGCATTTACAAAGTCTCATAGAGCTGTTTTTACATAAAAAACAAATTATGACATATAGGCAAGATATACGGTAATTATTCTGATGACTTATTGGCTTGTCCAGTGCTTGAACAAAAAAAAACTAATAATTCCAAAATGTTGATTGAGAAAAAATTGTTTTAGTTAAAGTTCATTCTATATGTTTAGTTGAAATACTTTTTAATTTTTAACAGCTGATTTGTTGCCAAGGCTTGGTTATAACCTCCTCTCATTTGCATTAGAGTAGTAGATAAAATCGGATTTTTAATTGATCTGTAAGATAGTCAAGGTCCTCATCAGAGAATTTTCCGTGGTAGCCTGCTTCATTTTGTGGTCATCGACCGGTTTCGTGCGTTCGCCCATCTTCAGAATGCGTTTTTCAGACAGTGTGCCAACACAGACTCGTATAGAGTAACTTAGTTTCACACTAACTGAGGTATATTTTTAATATACTAAACTCTTAAACTTAAAGGGATGTGGTCAGATGGGTGGGAAAACACGTGTTTGGGTTGTTAAAGGGCAAATTCTTTTCTTACAGTGGACGCGGGGGTCTAATCTTTAAACTCTGTTGTTGGAGGGAGACTTATTTACAATTAACTAACCAAAATATTAAGAATATACAAAAAATAAAAAATAAGATACACAAAATAAATCTAAATAAAATTAAACAACGATTAAACTAACATTTAAAATTCATTCATTCGTTTAAAATTGAACGATTTTTTATATAATTAAGTTAAGTTTTTCCAGTTCCAAAGAATTAAGAAATTCCAGTCATTCTTTCACTTTTTCACGCAACCCTCACATCCTCGCAAGCATGTATACCTAATTATGTTTTCTTATATAATTAAGTTTTTTATTATGCATCCCACAAACCATGTCACATCATCACTCACATACATCATCCAAATACGCAATTTTTTTTTTTTTTTTTAAATATATATATATCTAAACTAGTAAAGTTATATGTACATAGTAGATTTAAAACTAAACCTAACCTTAAAATCTATTTAAGAACTATTTGTTGCGTGTGTAATTGTGTTTCTGTTGCTATTGTGGGAAGAGTGTTCTGAATAATGGTTCACTAGCAAATTTTGTCTGTTCATTTATTAAGTTTTGTGTTTTTCGTTTATATATTTCGAGTTGTTCTACTATGTCAAGTCGTCGTCCTTTGTGGCCAGGGTGTATTAGTTTCATCGTGGTCGTTATGTCATCGGGTTTGTGTTTGTTAGTGTTTAGGTGATTGGCGTAATTTGAGTCAAGTTTGTTGTATTTGTATGATCTGATGTGTTCGGTAAATCGTTCCTTGATTTTTCTGCCGGTCTGCCCCACGTAAATGTTGTCACAGTCCGGGCACTTCAACTCGTAGACCCCACTGCTGTCATACACGTCAGTGGACTCGGTACGAGTGCGGAGTTTTTTGCCTAATTTGTTGTTTGTCCGGAAGGATGTCTTAATGCCCAGTTTTTTGAAAAAATTTGTGAGTTTGTACGTGTGGCTTCCAATATATGTGAATGTGGCGAATTTGTCTGCTGTTTTTTTGTCAGTCCTATTTCGGTGGTGTGGTTCGTTTTTGAGGAGTTTATTAACGATGTTTGTATTGTACCCATTGTTTTCAGCTATTTTGTAGATTGTCTGCAATTCTTGTGTGTGGTTCGCGGGTGTGAGGGGTGTGTATTTAAGTCTGTTCGTTAGGTGTCTAAGTGCAGCTAGTTTGTGTTGGGTGGGGTGGTTGGAATTGTGCGGTATGATAGCATCCGATGTAGTTGCTTTTCTGTATATTCCGTACTCTATTTTATGGTCGGTTCTTGTGAGTTTCATGTCCAAGAAGTTGAGGGTGTTGTTCGTTTCTTTTTCGTATGTGAATTTTATTTTCTTGTTTATGTTGTTAAGGTAATGTACTATTTTGTCTACGTCTATGTCGTTTTGTAATATGAGGAATAAATCGTCCACGTATCGTGCATAAAACCGTCCACGTGTTGCGTCCACTGTAAGAAAAGAATTTGTCCTTTAACAACCCAAACACGTGTTTTCCCACCCATTTGGCCACATCCCTTTACCTAGTTTAAGAGTTTAGTATATTAAAAATATACTTCAGTTAGTGTGAAACTAAGTTACTCTATACGAGTCTGTGTTGGCACACTGTCCTGAAAAAAACGCAACCTGAAGATGGGCGAACGCACGAAACCGGTCGATGACCACAAAATGAAGCAGGCCACCACGGAAAATGTCTCTGATGCTTTCCAGCTCTGCGGAACCAACCACCACAACAAATAGTCAAGGTCCCCTTGACCATTCAGGGAGCGCACTGTCTTTTCTTGGAAGGTAGGCAAGGAAGTGTCCATGTAGTGTACCCATGTTTACGTTCTGTTTTCCTATGCTAAAAATCTGGCATGAAACACTCACATGACTTTCTCTTACTCTAATTAAAACGATTTACTCAAGAAATTTTCTTGAATGTTAATTTTCTTTACAACGTTACAACGTATAGTTGACCATGTCATTCTACTCATATACCTGAACGGCCTTATTGGAGCCCTATGCTGGAGGTCTATGTCGAAATCAACCAAGCTTTTGCAAATGTAAATTTTTACTACCTGACAGACTTCCAGTAACCCATCTAAAATAATTTTTTTCAGGAAAAAGGTTTCAAATAAAAGCGATACGTTTCTATCTATGCAGCAAGCATGCCAGGTTTAAAGAAAATCGCAACCTTTTTCGACAAAAAACTAAAAAACGTATTCTGTAAAACCGCACTTCCGGTTAACTGATTTTTCTTCAACGCTGTAATTCTATCAATGCTTCTAATGTGAATTTTTATTATGTAGGTGGTAAAACCATTTATTATACTGAAGAGGAAAGCATAACGTTACTAGAATCCCCAAAAAATCAATTTTCCCGGGAAAATGTTTCTTAAAAAAAAAATCGTTAAAGCCGTTTGCAACAAAATCACGAAAAATATTTAGTTAAGTCGCTTTTCGAGTTGACGGATTTTTGTGCGAAATCTTCTTGTCTCACTATTAAATCTAGGTGGCAGTACACATACAGACCATTCGCTAAAAACATTTTTTTCGTCTTCAATGGAACCAAAAATACGTATTCCGGTGAAAACGCAATTTCGGAAATATAGCACGATAGCAATACTTCTTCTTATTAGGAGTAAGAAAAATTAAAAAAGCGTTCAATGGAACACATTTATCCCACTTTTTTCTTTTTGAAGTTGAGTTGTCAGGTTTTCAATTATCACTCACCATTCTGTAGTTATGTAATACTTTAAATAATAATAGAAGCATCAGTTGATATAATTTTTAATTTGGAACTAAATCTCTTACTGAATAAGATTTGAGTATGTTTGGTAATAGCACCAAGTAACGTATTAATGTCAATCATGTATAACCTTTCACATCATTTCAAAAATACCTTTTATCTGGATACATTCTATCTTTTTTCCTCCAGTTTTGTGGAAATGATCCAAATACAATATTGGCAGCAGCAAAACTAGCTGAACCTCATTGTGATGCAATTGATCTTAATCTTGGATGTCCTCAAGCTATAGCGAAGAGAGGCAATTATGGAGCATTTTTACAAGATGATTGGGAACTTCTTACAAAAATAAGTTAGTATTTCAATTATTTTCTTATAAAAGCTCAATTGTTGTGTGATAATTTATAAGAAACATTTAAAACAGTATAGAAATATGCTTTCCGTGGCTTTTTTTTCTACTTTGGAATTTATTTCATGAGCATCAATGATTGTTTCCATGATAATCATTTTGTTGAAATCAAAACGGTTTCGGTCTATTCGCCCATCTTCTGGATATTATAAAACTGTACAGTGTAAAAACAGGTATATATCTTGGAGATGGAAGACAAAAAATTAAGCTAGCCTCTAAACGAGGCTAGCGTGGAAATCGACTGAAAATTAAGATGATTTATAGAAAGTCCCCTTTCCAAAATGCAGTAAATGATTCAATCATAAAAATAATAATAGGAAACTCCTGAGTTAGAAAAAGTAAAAACGAGAGCAAAAAAATAGCTAGTTGCCGTGGAATCCATTCGGTATTTGATTGTACTCATTTCTGTTATTGTAGAAGTTCTGCCTCATTATTATTATAATTTGATTTTCATATTATACCTTTTACTCGTAATTTGAACAGAGAGTTATAAAATATTTTCCTTGTACTTCATCTGTTTTATTTTATAGTAGCGTTAAGGGTTTTATGGGCTTGATGTTGTTAAAACGTCTTTAAATATTTAAAGTACGTTAGGGCATCAGGTGTTTTCCTTTGTTCACTACTGCCAGAATAGTTTACTGCCTTCCTTGGGTATTTTAAATTGTCTTTTTCAGATTTGCTAACTGAATTCACCTGCTTCTTAAACCTGAAACGTTGTATTTAGTAGTTGAAACACTTAAATGTTTATGTTAATTAAAGTGTGACTTTATAGTCTCTTATGTATGTAATATTTATTTCATATATTTTTTTTGTTAAAATACTTTTAGTGTTTCAGTAAAAACTTTAAGATCTGAACTGAGTATACCGGTGACCTGCAAGGTACGTGTATTTGAAAGTATAGAGAAAACAGTGGAATATGCTAAAATGTTGGAACGAGCTGGTTGTCAGATGTTAACCGTTCATGGACGCACCAGAGAACAGAAAGGGCCATTGACAGGTATTGCAAGTTGGAAACACATCAAAGCAGTCAGGTTCATATTAAGTTATTTTTTCCCATTTTTATTTCATTATTTTGTTTGTTTATATTCTGCTTATTAAATTAATACCTTTTGTTTCACAGGTACAACGTTAAGATACCATTGTTAGCTAATGGAAATATTCACTGCATGTACGATATTGAACGATGTCTTGAAGAAACTGGTGTTAACGGAGTAATGACAGCGGAAGGTAATCTGTACAATCCATACATATTTGAAGGAATTTATCCACCAGCTTGGCAACCAGCTTTGGAGTATCTAGATCTAGTGGAACAGTATCCATGTCCAACATCCTATTCCAGAGGACATCTGTTTAAGTTGTTCCATCAATTGTTAGTAGTTTTTTTTTTAATGATATTTACTGTTTAAACTGTATTATAAATGTACACATAAATTTACATGAAATGTAATAAACTTATAATAGATTCACCTTAGAAGAGAATGCAGAACTAAGGGAAGAAATAGCTAAGGGTTCCGGTATACAAGACTTTAGAAATGCAGTCATAAAATTGAAAGAGAAATATTTACCTCTTCATGAAGGCCTGGTCACTTGGAATTCTCCTACAACGAGTAAGATCCGTTATGTTTTATTTAATTTTAGATTAATTAGATTAATTTGGAACATGGAATCAGAAGGATGGGAGAAAAATAACAGAAATGAATTATCAAATTCATATTGTTGCAATCAATGATTCCGATTGGAGGGCTGTTATATGGAAATTATTGATCTTACCACTGATTACGGTAAAACACAAACATTTCTTGTACCTAATTGCAAAACAAATAGGATCAGAAGTTAGATTATATCTCAGACAGTCAGGCAAATATACGGCAAGGATTTAATTTAATTTTAAATACTAGAGAGCCTTGGGAATTACATAAAGTTTTGTATAATAAATAGTCCATTACTTTATTAAGAGATATTACAATTAGTTAATTTTTTACACGAACTCCTGATTTGGTTTGTTGTATCAAATTAAATAAGAAAAAAGAACGAAAAAATTAAAATTTTTTTACAACATTTTGATAACTTTTTTAATTTTTTTCATCTTCTAGTACTTGGTATTGCTTCCTCGGGCATTACTAAGGGCCCTGATATGGCAAGACATCGATTTAATCAGGTTTTATCAATGGTGCCTTGTCATGATATCTCATTCTTCTTGTAGGGCAGTACGAAGCTGTTGCAGAGTAGTTGCAGGCTGATCACGATCTCTAAAACGCCTCTTGAGCATATCCTATAGAATAATGTCCGGAAAACGTGCAGGCCAATAAAAAAAACGGGTGTTGACTCTAGCTGTTTTGGCGTCCATTAGCATGAAAATGCTCCCGATAAATGTAGCAAACTGTATGATTGCCTCGACATATCCTGCAGCGGTTTTGCTATTCAACAACAAACTTATTTATTGTATATTAGATAAGTACACCACCATTGAATATATTGTATATTGAATGAAGCGCTCCAGCACTCTCCCTGCATTTTCTCAATACATGAATTCGACCGTTCGAAGAATACAGATCAAATTGCAATTCATCTGTGAAGAGGATAACCCCCATTGCTCTACAGTCCAGTAGAGATGCCGATTGGTAAAACTAACCTGCTTACACGATGTTTCCTGGTTAGTTCTGGCCCTGATGCTGGTGTTAGTAGCTTCAGACCCACTTCTTGCTATTAAAGTATGTGCCATTAGAGCGAAGATACTCTTACTATAAAGTAATCAATAAATGCTTGCCATGGGGTTTATGTATATAATTAACTTCTTCTGTGCGTGGGAGTTATAATCTAGAATCTAGATTATTCATTGAAGAGGGCGAAGAAGATTACATAGTATGCACGATTCTCTGGAATGTAGATTTATTATTTTCAAACAAATGATTTTTTTCCGTTCACTGATAGCTGAAGTGAAAACATCATTAGTAAAGATAAAACTGAAAAACAAATTAACTCTACTCTTCGTAGCTTTACGCTATTTTTAATAAACACAATAGTGTTAAATAAATACAAATCTAGTACTTTTCATGTATAGTCGCTTTAATGCTTTACTCTCATTTTTTGCCAAACTTTTACATTGTATCACATTGGTAATTACCATTGGGTCAGCAGTACCATGGTATTGATAAATAAATGAAGACGCATTACAAGGAATTATGAAAAAATATTAAATGTCTGTTCCTTTTGGCTTTTGCCAAAATTTCGTTCGTTTGCCATGAGAGATTTGATTTGTTTATAGGTTACGATTTGAAGTTACCACCATGGCTTTGTCAACCGTACGTTCGTATTAGTCCAGAAGATCATATAAAGAAAATGGAAATTAAGAGACAAGAAGAAATTGAAAAGCTGGAGAAAGAAGTATGCTATTTATTGATACTGTTTAGGCTTTTATTTCATCTTATTGCTGGTAGAAAAATGGTTTTTCTAACATGAGAACAGCATTGCTCAAAAACGAAAAATCACAGAAAGTTCAAACTTGACATTTTCTATTCGAGTATCACCATGGGATGCGTCAGGAAGTAATCTGTCAAAATTCATCAACCGGAAGTATTACTTTACTGAATAAATTTTTCATTGTTTTGCGATTTTTTCGAAAACGGATTCAACAATTTTTATTCAAACTTGATATTTCAACCACACTTTTATTTATATTTTGTAACATTTCTCCGGGTAAATTTATTTAAGGGGGTTTTTGTGGGAAAGAGTGGGTTCTATGTTTTCCTCTAAAGAGGTATTTTAGTTTATTATACTATTCTGTCATCTAAATAGTGTTAATTAGAATTGTATTAATTAGAATTAAATATGTTGTCAAAATTCTAAGTTTGAGGAAAATCGGTTGACCGAAAGTGCGTTTTTACTGAAGTTATTTCAGTTTTTACGATATTATTCATAAAAACTGTGGTGGATTTCATTAAATTTGTTATAATTACTATAAACACAGATTGAAAATGTAGGTAGGTCCGCAATGCTGGATAAAATCCGGTATTTTATCCGTCGTAGCATGCATATTGGTTTTGTTTTTGATCGGTTTCGGATATTCATCCATCGTCAGAACAAATTCACCAAGTTCGTGTAGAGAGTTCACTTCAACGAAATGTTCCTGTAGACTCTCCTGTGAGGAACATTTCGTTGAAGTGAACTCTCTACAGGAACTTGGAACAAAACCAATATGTATGCTACGACGGATAAAATACCGGATAAACACAGATACTATAACTTTTGAAACTTTTTTCCATGAGTTCATTTAAGGGTTTTTTTTAGAAGAGGCGTGAAGTTATGCTTACCTCAATGCAGTAGTTTTATAAAGTTTGGATTCTCTCATTGATGTAATCTTGAAGGCAACTAAACATTTAGTAAGAATTATGAGTTTGAAGAAAATTGTCAATTATAACTGTGAAATTGCATTAAGAAAACTCACACCAGATTTTTTTCTGTAATTATAATAATGGCTTTTCAGTGATCTATTCATTATTTATATCTAGAACTGTAAAGAAAGTGTAACTTGTAAAAGAGAAGCTGAAGAAGGTCAAGAAATTTTAGGACTATCTAAGAAGAAACTCAAGAAATTACTTCGCTGCAATAATCGGGGTACTTCATTGAATCCACATTGCAGAAAAGAAGTTGCTATCTGTAAACTTTGTCCTAATCCAATGGTAATTATAACAAGTACTTGGTATTATTTTCATATGCTTTGCAAATCTCTTATGCTTTCTTCAATTACATTGTAAAGATCATTACAGTTCCTATGTTCCCAAGTGCCAACTATAGTAAGTGTTTTTACAGAACTCGCGAAAGGTGGTATTGCCAGGCGTTCAATTTTTTCTCAGTTTCATTACACTTTTCATAGATCTTTCAGGTCGCAGTGCAATAATCCCCTATAACAATCTAATCTAATCTACACTTTTCATTATACTGTTTTTTTATTGATAGCTTATAAACTTATACTTGATTTTAAATACATTATAGTATGGTTCTGAAATATTTTTATGCACATTATAGCAATATTGGGTTTTTCTATTAGTATTTACTTTTTTAGGTCAAAAGATCGGTTCGAAAGCTTGATTCATGCCTATACGAAGCTGAAGAAAACCAACATTAGTAAAACACTCCCTTTTCTATAATTTTTCCCTATTTTCTGGGATTCTTGGGTAAATCAGTTATGGATTTGATTTTAAAAGAATATTAGAAGTAATATTCAGATGGCGCTCCTTTTGTCAAACCCCTACACCGCAAGGTAGATGAGGTCAAGACTAAGAAGAAGAAGACGAAGAAGAAGTAATATTTCTGTTACTTTTTCCAAAATAGAATGTTTTTTAAATTATATTTTGAATAAAACATTTGACACTAATAACATTAAATAATATAAAATTGTGCAAAAAAAAGTTTCATAATTTATGCTTAATATTAGGCAACATTTAAACAAAACATGGGTGCTGTAACATAAACGAAAAATAAATCAGTTTTATTTTTTTGGGGTTGGAGGAACTGGAATACCCTCAATTTGGGTTCAGTATTAGTTACAACCAAAATCACAGGTCAACCGCCACATTTATAAGATTTCTTTTCATTCTTTGGTTATTAAAAAAGCTAAGAATACCTCCGCACACAAATAATAAATCTTGGGAAATAGCATTATTAAATATTTGAAAACTGCGTGAAATTGCATGAACTTTCAGCTTAAAATGGAACATCTTAAAATGAAGGGGATTTTTTTTTTTGTCGTAAACCTCTACAAAGGGATCCGGCAGAAATCTCTGTTTTGCAGAGATACCTGGTTAAAGTACATATAAGTAAACGAACCAGGCACCAAAGAGAAACTGTAGATTAATAATAGAAAGCAGAAGTTCTTGTCGTGTCACAATCCCTGTTTGAACTCCTCGCTAACATATTTCTCCGGGTCATTAGAATTAGAATTTTTGTATGCAATTGACAAATGCATTTGTGACAATTTGTTACCTCATTGATGTTTTAAAAATTTTTCCTTCACACCCCTTCTTGAAAATATTCCCTAGCAGGAATATCTCGGTCTTTTAAGAAACACTTTAAGAACCATTTGCTTGCAGAAAGTATCATTAAATATTAAAAGCTTATTTATGGTCCTTTTTTTTTTTCATTTTGAAGGGTTTGAAATGTATTTCATCGCTATGTAAAACCTGCTGCCGCAATAAATGCTACCTGGAAGAAGCTGATTGCCCAGGACATGGAATTTTAATAAAAACAAGGCGTGAAAAGGCTAGAAAATTAAGTGAAAAAAAACTTCACGAACAAGAAAAGCTGACTAGGTGATGAAGATTAATTAATAGATAAATGAAAACAAACTTGTGTACACAAGTAATAATGTGCACTGTAATAATGACCAAAATTTGCTCTCAGTTTTTTAAATAAATTAAATTCCGATTTTTTAAAAATTAAACTCACATGGAATGTGCAGAAATTATGAAATGTTAATTAAAAAAAACAACAAAAAACTGAAATTGTAAAAATCATAGAAAAGTTTGGGCTGTTTCTTCAATTAAGAGATTTAAAATAGTGTACAATGATGTTTTATAATAACATAAATTAGTTTTTACGTTTATTATCATGTTATACATTTAATTTAATTGCTATATAATTGCTAATTTCAAGGATTTAATAATGAAAAAGACTTAATTTAATATATTTGTATCGGTCATATGCAAATAAACTTCAGTATTGTATGTGTTAAAGTGCCAGGAATTTAAAAAGAAAAATTTTTTTATTTGAATATTTGTAAATATTCATTTTCAAGATTTTTCTAAATTATATTTTTTAATTAATTAACTAATAAAAGTAAGGAGAAAAAATTCATAAGAATTAATTAATAATAAAGTTTTATGAAATTAATTAAAAGAAAATTTATGGAAAATTATAAAAGTTAGAAATAACAAAATTTTTATTTTATGTAGTAGAAGTTGTAAAAGAGAATTACATTTTTAAAAAAATTTATATTGCATAGCATATCATTTGATTATTATATATAAAAAGTAGAATTTCAATTTATTATAAAACTAAAGATATAAAACTTTATATCCATTATGAAACATAAATATTATATATCTATATATATTATACAGAACATTATAGAATTATTCGACAATAATTTTTGAAAATCTATCAGTCAATAATAAAAAAAAGGGAATCCTATATTTATTAAATGTAAAAAATGACGTTAGCAGTGAAAATATTTTTCGTTGTTTACTAACCATAAGCTATAAAAAAAATGTACAAAAAAGAATATGACTGTAAAATATATTTTAAAAAAATTAAATTTGTTTTTAGTTAACAAATAAGAAACAAAAACCGCTATTTATTTATTTTTATGGTATGAATGATTTTCTTAATAAAAATAAATACATTTATATTGATAATATAATTATGTATGTTGAAGGGGAAAAAAAATTATTTATTCTCCGTTATTCCTCTGAGTATAGGCCTGTCTATTGTACTATTTGTTTATCTGATTGGCGGAATCTAACCTGAGCACTTGGAATCTAGTCGAAGAAAAACAGCAAGCTGGCCTCTAGACAGTCAAAGGTGGCCTTAAGATCCATTTCACATTAAAGCTGGCATAGGTTAAACGGCGCCGGGTTCCCATCTCAGAGCCACTTCACACTTATCCGAGTCTGTTAACCTACCCCACTCTAGCGGTCTGTTTAGTTCTATTTTCTTCAGTTATTTTTCTCGTCGCAATGGAACGCGAACAATTGCTAGCATGGATGATAGTTTATGACGTATGAAGAAAAAAAAGGAGAAATAGAGTCCAATGGATTCACCCATGTTAATCTAAATAGAGTACGGAGCGTTTCATGTTTTATTTGAAGAATTGCGAAACGATGCTATCAAGTTCTTTAATTATTTCCGGATAAAGATTTTAGTTTCTGTCCTTATAGATTTCAACGGTTTTCCCTTTCAAGCGGGCCTTGCTTCCACCAAAGAAATTAGCCCTTCTATATCAATTTCTGAAGAAGCCAGTATAAAAAACGCGCATGAACCAATTTTTTAAAGGCAGCCAATAAAAACGACCAGCGTTCTCCAATGTTCCTTCTCGACTGCTGGGCCGGCACGAGTCGGTAGATGTAAAGACAGCATTGTCAACGTACCTTTCAATACCCTTCCCAGCGTCGGTAAACCGGCACCGAGGTCGGTCACTACAGTGGGATTAGCCTGCAGCTCGTTTAAACGAATTCGGTGCTTGCCAGACAAGTGTGAAGGGTCTCATATATTTTTCGCACCAACCAGTGTCGTTTAACCGACAGCCGGATAAGCATGAAATGGCTCTAAGGTTGTTCCGCAAAATTTTGAATCCTAACTCCTCAAAACTCATTTAGTCCATGTTAAAATAAAGGGGTTTCTCTTATTTGTCGTAAACTCTATAAAGGGGCAGAAGCTCTTTTTGTAAAGATATCAGTTAAAAGTACATATAAGGAAACAAACCAGGAGTCTAAGAGAAGCTGTAGATTAATAGAAAACACAAAAGTTCTGGTTGCTACACAAATCTCTAATCAGTGGTACCCCTTATTATTTGAACTTCTAAACGTTTTAAACTATCAACAAATCACCAAGCTCATGTATGAGTGAATAATGCTGCGAAACTTTTCGTGACTAAAAGTAGAAATTTTCCAATAACTAGGTAGTAGTAGGTTGGAGACTGATGAAAAGTGGAAAGGCGTCTAATGTAGACACCCTACTATCTCTTCATTACCAGCGATTTCCATTGTAGTGTGGTAAGCAGGCTAGGAAATCTTGCGAGAAAGACCAGTCTTCCACCACATAGTAGAACCAATTTGAAAGTAATTATCCTCATCCAGCTTGATTACCAAGCAAGTACAAACAAGTTGTTCAGGTTGGGTCCGCAGAGCTGGAAAGCATTAGAGATATTTTGAGTTTATATCAAACCAGAACGGTATAAATATAGCTTGAAAATCAGTAATCCATTTAAGAAGAGGAATCAAAGCGATGTACAAAATATTTGGTCTGAAGGCTCAATTTTCGTCGTTTGGTGAGTTGTTTATGTATTTTTTTAGATTAAAAAAAAAAAAATCAAGCTTTGCTGTTGGAAATGTAAGTGTTAGATCGCGGCACCTTTGAGCATTAACTTTGCTTTCGCCCTTTATATCCCTTTTTATTAGTACGCTACTGTTAATCCCTTGCCATTTTCAAATTATTATTTCCTTTTTTTTCTTTCTTTCATCGCCTGCCTCTTCTCACGCCTCCCCGCATTTTACCTCTCTTTCTCTCTTGGTGGTGGGATTGTCGGCACCTTAATCTCTCGGATTTGCCCCTTTCATACTTTCCCACTCCCTTCAAACATCCTCTATTTCTGCAAAATTTCTTCACTTGCTTTCCATCTCTCGCCCGTACAACAGTGTTTGTGCCGTTCTCTTCTTCTGTCGTCCAACTTGTTAACCTTGTGTGTCAGTTCATAGTTCGCCTTGGGCTCCGATTTAGATCACATTGTTCGTGCCTTCGCCTTACAAGTTAACATTTATTACCTTGTTAGCGATAAAATTCGTCTTTCCGCGCCACACACTTCAGGAGCACTCATCTTCCGCGCCTTGGTTGCTTTACTACTCTCAGCAGCGTCAACAACAGCGTCCTCCGATTCACCGAGCTCTCTGCTTCCTTTATCTGCGCCTAAATTTCTTTCTTCATTTCGCCCTTGCACCCGAACATACACACACACGCACACGCCACGTCTTCCTTTCCCAATCCACCTATCGCCTCATCGCCTCTTTGAGTCATCATTCGGCGTCATCAGAAGGGTAAGTCTCGCCTCTTTTTATTTCAGCTATTTTCTTCATCTTTTACTTTATTACTTGCTTTTGTATTTTGTCTCCTCGCTCGCCACCGCACCTGGGTGGGTGTCTGCCGCGCAGACAGTATGAATTTAGTCACTTATAATTTTCAATTCGCCTTTAGAAACGAATATTGTAACTAAATCCGAGGACATACTCAAACGATTTTATCTTTTCTGGATTTTTTTAATTGCTTAATTTTCTTGACATGAATTTTTGCAAAAATTCTTATGCATATCTTTAATAATAAAATTAAAAAGATGGCCTACACAAAATTTATTTGTAAAGATCGCCATGAATGAAGATTTGCATATAAATAAAACTCTCTCACTCAATTTTGTGTATCTCGACTATTTCCGTAAACATTCGGCTCTTAGTCGGTAGTGTTAGTTTTTCTTAATTTAATCCACTGTTTATTTTATCACTAAACCAATAAGGATGGAACACATTAAAGTTAAGAATATAACATCAATCACTGAATTCACTGATGTTAAAACCCAGCTAGTCCATGTATCTTATTCAGGTATGATTACTAAATTATTATTATTTAATTTTGAACCGAATATGTTCGAGTTATGTCGTGGTTCTTCGGTTGTAATAGATGCTAGTTTTATTATTAACCTTCCTCTTAAGTATTTCAGTAGTATTTTGTGAGCTAAAGGCTTATTTATAATTTAATATGCATAAATACGGGCATTTCGTCGATTAATTCATTTGTATGCAACATTTTAAATGTAAATAACACAGGAGATCCATACAAAGTAAGTTAATCAAATAAGACTAAACGTAAATAATTTTTTTTAAATATAGCTGAATGATATAATTGTTATTATTTAATTTTATGTTAATTACATAACCATAACAGAATTGGATCCCACGTTCAACAGAAATAGTTAAACCTATACCACAGAGCAGGAAAGCTACCGAGATATTTTCTGTGATAACTTGCTTCATTTGGTGGACATCACCGGTTTCGTGTTTTCGCTATGTAAAGTGATTGTTATCGGAATGTGTAAATTGACTTTGCTTTGTGGAAGTATGTGTTACAGTAACGTTTATTAAGATATCCCAATGTTGGGCTGTCGCGGAAAAAGTATTTGATATATATATCTGTTTTAAAAAATCATTTAAATCGCTAATTTGGTCCTATATAGACTTCTGGATATTAATGAATAAATTTATATATATATATATATATATATATATACATGTATATAAATCTTAGCTGAACTGGTTCTATCTTTTTACTCATGGCCTCTTAAGCCAGGATCTCCTCCAATGGTCTTTGGTGCATTGAAATTATATATAGACTATCATTAGGAATTATTAAGTGTAGAATCTTTTCAGTTTTGTGTGCTACTTCCCTACTATGTTTTGAAGTTATCAAAATGAAAATTTTCAAGGCTTTATTTGGTTTTCATGGTGCACTATTATAAATAAATACGGAAGATTCTTCTCGACCGTTCTTATATGAAGGAAAAGGATTGTGAGATTCGGTCTTTTTTAAAAAATAAGAAAACTTAAAATCTTGCCAAAGTTTCGATAAATATATTGTCTTTTTCAAGGCATAAAAAAAACTGTTAAATAATCTTCAAAACATAAGTTTTTAAATTTGTAATGTTTTGAAGATTATTTAACAGTTCTCAACATTTTATTTTCCAAATTTATACATAAGTTTTTAAAATTTGTTATGTTTTGAAGATTATTTAACAGTTTTTTTTAAGCCTTGAAAAAGACAATATATTTGTCGAAACGTTGGCAAGATTTTAAGTTTTCTTATTTTTTAAAAAAGACCGAATCTCACAATCCTTTTCCTTCATAAGCAAATACATTTTGTCCTCATATTTGAAAAAGATCGTAATTAGATGTACTTAGATGATGATTTATTTCAGATTACAGACATTAGGCTAAAACAAATAGATTACTAAATTAAATTTGTGATTTGAATTTATAGATTTCTAACGATTTCCATTCATCTCAGTGCCTTTTTTTTTTTTGTTTGCCCAAGATGAAGAAGCAAATCTTAGAACAATAATTGAATTAATTAATCTTTCCATAATACACGATTTCCGGGGTAATATCAGAAAAATTTATGTATAACAGGTGTGCAATAAGATAAAAGCCAGGAAGAGAGTATTTTATTCTCAGACTAAGATAGCAGCACTTTCTGACGTAGTGAAAAATTCCCCCAAGTTGCATGTATGTGCTTCCATCTACTGAGAACTAAATTTCATATTTGATTAATCTCCTTGTTCAACAATTTTTATGTTTACAGTATCATAATATATTTGAATTTCTGGTTGATTGCAGTATTTAAAATGAACTTAAAAGAATTGTATCATAGAACCGTGAGTGAAAAGGTGTGAATTATAGACTTAATTTTTTTTAAATTTTTTTCACTAAAAAAAATAAAAGAAAAGATAAATACCCTCGAGCCAGTTCAAGATTGTCATAGAACAGTGGCAAACGGTGTTAATGATAAGTGAGTAGTATTTGAGATAAATTTTATTATTATTACCTTTTTTTATAATTTGTTTATTGAATAAAATTTTCAGTATCATACATTCTTTAATATGGTTTAATTAAAAGTGTATCAATTTTTTTTTACGCACTATTTATAAAAATAATATTCTTTTTAATTTTTAGCTGTGTAAATAACTTTTGGTAGCGTAAATAACCCTAGTTTTTTTTTTTTGGAAGAAATGAATCTATTTTTTAAACAAGGCAGATTACAGTATGATTGTTTGTAAAGGTAACTCTTTAAAATTTCTTTTAAAAACAATTTTGTTCAGTATTAGATTCACACATTACGTTTCCACAAATTGCGTACTTCAGATCTGCTTCGTGATAGCCCATACTATCAGTAATAAATGTCCAGATTTCATAGTTAAAGATTAAGAAAACCATGTCTTGAACATTTTTTAAGATTTGGATGCAGAAAATTCACAGAAAGCATAATTAACTTGGACTTTTGTCACTTCTTATTAGTTTCGTTTATTGCTGGAGAAATTATAACAGTAGGATACTACAACATTTTCTGTCACAATCCGTCAATCATAAGTGTAATTCTTACTGAATGTTTGTTTTTCTTTTCTCCAAAACAATTTCCTCTCAAAACTGTTTTAATAATTTACTTTAAACTACGCATACTTACTATAGATAACATACATGTCTAGCTTGTTCGAAATATTTTTCAATTAAAATTGTTTTTTGCGAGTTTCTTGGGGAGCTGCAAGTTACGCATTTTTTTTAAAAGTGTTTCTTCAGTACATTCAGTTATAAAAAAAAAAAAATAGTGCATTACTGAAATTGCAAGTTTAAAGAAAATAAGTTAACCGAAATTGATAGAGGCATGACATCAATGGCCGACAATAATTGCATGTAGTTAGTTGTATTCTAAAAATTCGCAAGTACAATTCCCCCTCCCATCTATAATTCTAATATTAAGGCCAACTAATCTTTTTAGTAAAACTTCCAAATTTGAAGAAAATGTTTAATAGAATTATGAATTATAACCAAAGTTAAGCAATGTGAATGTTTCAAACCAGTTTGAAGCTTAGTGTTTGCTTCTACTTTTCGACTTCAATAATCATAAATTAACTTCGGATCACCCTACTAATGAATTACGTATTCTGTCGCTTAAAGATTACATGTTTTTTTTTTTATTTCAGAAAAATACTTTAATATCATATTTCATTGTACTATGGTTTGTTTATTCTTCAATGTTTGCACTCAGATAAGAAATATGAATTATTAAAAAAAAAAAAAGAGAGAAAAAAAAAAAAGGAGTACATTATTGCATATAAATTACTTGTATTTTTCTGTTAACTGATAACAATACACAATTGTGGTTTTGGCAAAAAAAAAAAAAACAAGACTATACAAAGCAGAAATTGTTTTGCATCACTGCTCAGAGAATCGATATACAACATAACATACGCGACTGATTCCTAATTATTTTTCACTCTTGACAGTTTTTAAGTTTCTTCTTCAAATTTTTTTTTTTTTTTTTTTAAATAACAGATACTGAAATTTTATTTTCATTTAATTCCAAATCTGGTGTGAAACACTCACCGACTTTCTCTTATTTCTGTGTTAATACAATTATTGCATATAAACTAACGAATTTTCTTTAAACTTCAAATTTCACTTTGTGATGGCGGGGCGACAAATACCTATCGCCTCGTAATAGAATGATTACGATAACCCATAATAGAGGATGCTTGGTGGGAATGTAACAATAAGATTTTGAGCAAAAATTGGTCAACCCCGAATTATTACTATACCTTACTGAATGAATTTTTCAGTATCTTGCAATTTTTTATCGAAATTGATTCCAATGATTTTCTTTAAATATGATTTTCTTAAATATATATATATATATATATAGTTGTTGGGCTATATACATATACTCCTATCAGTTCTATTTGAAACGTTTTTCCGGAAGTTTGTTTTAATGGTGTTCTAGGGTGAGAGTGATCTAAGCACTTTCCTCAAAGTGCCATTTAATATTTTATCCTTCTATCAATTATGGAATATTAATAAGAATTAAATGTGTTACAAAAAAAAAATCCAAATTTGTAGAAAATCGGTCGTCCAAAATTGTAAATTCTTTTTTCCAATTATGTGCGGAATTTTTTTTAACTACAATTCTTAAGTGTTTCTTTAAAAAATTGATATACTATGTAATGGATGGCTAGCAACATATCTTGCCTGCAATAAAACATCATTGGCAATACGCCCAACTGCTATTTCTTGCGCCACGTCATATGAGTTGTAAACGCATCTCCCTACTAGAATCTAGGGAAATTTTTCTAAAAGCATATATATATAAGGGTAGTTAGATTCAATCAATCAGTCTAGAAACGAGTCTTGTACAACACAGTCTTCAAGAGAACATCACTATTACCACACTCTACTCTGGCAGTCCAGTCTAGCATTTATATTCTCACCACCACTTCTCAATATTAGTCAGGTTTTTTTTTTTTTTTCAGTTATTATACCAGTGTTCATTCAGTGTACTTTTCTATTCTATTATATATTTCTCTGTCCAACCCCATAAAAATTCTCACTACAACTAACTATACATAATTTAGAAAACCATCCTATTTATTTGAAACTTTTTTGTAAGAAAATTGATTTTAAAGGGCTGGGCGGAGGGGGAACTGGGGTTCCGTTTCACACGGTAGTCGTTTTATTATAGTTTAAATTGTCCCAACTATAAAATATTGCAGTTTCAGAGATATTTTCCACGATAGCCTGATTCTTTTTGTGGTCTTCGACCAGTTTCGGGTGTTCGCACATCATCAGGATGCTTTTTGTCAAACAGTGTCACAACATAGATTTGCACAGAACAAATTTAGTTGATACACTCACAGTTAATACACAACTAAATCTGCTCTGTACAAGTCTAAGTTATCACACTGTTATGACAAAAACATCCTGATGATAGGCGAACGCCCGAAACTAGTCGATGACCACAAAAAGAGAAGCAGGCTATCACGGAAAATATCTCTGATATTTTCCAGCTCTGCGGAACCAACCATAACAAATATTGAAGTTACTAAACATTTAATAAAAATTACAAGTTTGAAGAAGAGTTGTCAATTACAACTACATAAATAAATTTCTGTAAGAGTAAGTCGAGTGGAGTCACATCACATTTTTCATTATACATTATTTCTAAGTACAATAAACGATCAAATAAATCATAAATAACTACTTAAAAATAAATATATTTCTCTATTATCAGAGTTTAATATAATCATCAATCACTGATTGTGATAAGAATATATCAAACATAAAAAAAAACTATATACTATTTGAAAAATCGTATTTGTAATTTTGTTTTAAATAATTTATTTAAAAGTATCTATTTGTTGTAATATAATAGAAAATATTTAGTTTCAATTAACAATGATATGTGAACAGGTAAAGTCAACTTAATTCAAGGCCGTTGATATTTTCTTATATTTAGTGGAAGAAACTACTTGCTTTCGTATTTTGTTGTAAAAAAACAAAAAGAGTTTCATATCCAGCCGGTTTTCTCTTCATCCGAAACATTCGCATTGACAAATTTTCTTCAAAATAAAAACTTATTTATCCTTCTTTCAGCCTTATATATAGATGCTGGGACTACTTTTATTGGTTTATAGAGCATAAAAGGACTTCCTGAAAGTGACTACAATAATTGTATGGTAGCATCAGCAATACTTGCGGCAATTTAAAGATATTTTTTTTTTCAACAAAAAAATGTTTCAAATAAAAGTAGTAAGTAGGTTGTTATGAACAGTAAGAAAAGTCATTAAATATCGGAAAATGTAGAAACTCATTCTGTAATGGAAGCCGTACTTCCATTTTTTGTAGTTGTGGCCGAGCTGGGAAACATCAGAGTTTCTATGAAGCATGCTATCATAGAAAAAAAAATTCTGCTGTTTACCTGATTGTCTTCAAATTTGGAATTTACTGAATTTTAATATTATAAAGAAAGTACAACTGTTACTTGCCACTATAGAAGAAAGCTTAACATTAAGAGCACCCTCAAAAGTCTTCAAAAAACTAATTTTTCAGGAAAAATATTTCAAATAATAGTAACAAGGTTCAAAGAAAACCGTTAAGTCATCTTCGAGAAAGTCTGAAAAACTGAAAAAAAAAAATCAGCAAATTTGCTCTTTCGATTTTCCAACAATTATTGATCAAAACTTTAGTGTCGTATGCGTTGTTAACACCTAAACGAAATATGAAGTTTGAAGAAATTTTTTTTTGTATTCAGTAGATCTCAAAACTGAATTCCGATCCGATGATAACTCAATTTCTCAAAATTTTTAAGATAGCAGTACTTTCTCTTATAGAAGTAAGAGAAAGTAAACTGTGACTTTAAAATAAAATGATCAGAGTATTGATTTAATTTGCTGTACTCTACTGATTATTTTTAATAGAGATTATGCACTTAATTTTCAATCATGTACTGTACTTCGAAGTAAAAATAATAATAATTTATTATTATTTGGATTATTGGAAAAAACATAGAATAGTTAAGACATTTAAGACCCCCTCTTTTTTTTTTTTATTCCTACGAATGCTGAAAGTCCAAACATTTAAAAAAATAAATCAATAAAATACTATAAATCACAAAGCCCGTTTATACTATATATAAAAAAAAAAAAATTCAAACGGTATCTGTCATATGACAGTTGCAATATGCATAGAATACGTTTTTCAACACTCCAGTACTCCCCCCCCCCCCAGAAACCATCCAAAATTACTCTCCCCACCGCGAACACCCCGTGCCCAAATCCCCCTCTCGCCCCCTTGCTATGATAAAACGTTGTTCACTTTTTCAAGTGAGAAACGTTTGCTTTTCAATATGAGAAATGTTCGCTTTTTATCAAATAGGTGCCTCCCAAAAAACGTATTCTACATTAAAAACTAGCTCGGAATTATTATGGTTCTTTGTGGGAATGTTATAGTATTGCCACTGCTTATTAATAAGCATTATTAATTTTTATTCTTTATTTAATGTTCTATTTGCTTATACTTCTTTTTATGCCCCCTGGTCTGCCTCATCCTTTGGTAACTCAAAATTTAACTATTAAAATATTTATAACTTTAATAAATAACACTTTATTAAACAAGCTAATGTACTAAGTGGCGCTATACAATACAAATGGAGACAGCCTTGAAGAATATAGTATATACATCATCCTTAATTAGATCTCTGTTTAATGTGAAATGAGAAATAAAGATTATTATGAACATATTCTCCCTTTTTTTACTTAATTATTTTATTTAAATAAATTGTTTTTTGCACATAAAATATATTCTGTTAGTTTTCATTTTTTTTTGAAGTGATAAAATGATATAATAAATATTTTCTAACAGATTATTTTGTTGACAAGTGAAATAGCTTTTAATAGGACAATCATAGTCTTGCATATAAATGGTTTACATATGTCAGTCATTGTAGAACTACTCTATCTTTTATCACACATGTTATTTTGTTTACATTTATTGTTAGGTCTCACAGGACAAATAAACATTTGTTTATTAATTGGTAATGAAAACAATTTCTGTTAATAATTGTGTAATTGATGAGCACAAATTGGTTTTTATCATGTATTTATGTCTGTGATGTAATAATTCATTAGTTTATTGTTTCAGTCTAAGTAGGCAAGAAATTTAAATACATCTTGCATCAAAATTGCTTTTCTGATTGGGATAAAACCAAAAAAAATGATATTTCAATAGTGTAGTAATATATTTAATGAAACAATGAAATACAAACTAACATTAGGTCAGTGTCTTTTTCTTTACTTTTTCTAAACTATAATAGCATTATTTTTTGTTCTAATTTTTCAAAAAAAACTAATTATAAATTTTTAGGCTTAATAATGTTAATTTTGAGCTTGCCAAGTGGATATTCCGATGGACAAGAGTGTATTTGCAGCGAGAAGGAAAATCTAACATGCTGTACATGTGAAGGCAATGTTCCAGTTTTACATAATAATTTGGCTAATGGTGATGTTCAGATTTTGTAAGTTTTCTTTTAGTATGTGTTTTTTTTAATTTATTTAAAACGTAAAAATGATTTTTTTTTATGCGCTACATTTTAATTGATATCCATAATTTCAGATCAATTGCATATGGAACTATGAAAAATATTTCAGCAGCTTCCCTGATCAGTTACAAAAAATCTTTGTTAGAATTGTAAGCTTTAATATGTTTATCTTTAAAACTATTATTATCAGACTGGCAAAGGTAAATTAAGTGATTTTTTTTTCATTTAGCATCTTTAAGATGTCCCTGCATAATAAATAATCACAACGTAGGTCTTCCAGGCTCAAATAATCTTTTAAGATACCTCTTTCCGAGTATACAGCCTACTAACTAACCTGTTAGTAAGTAAGCCTTTAAAAGGCTTAGGCTGCAACTGACTCCCAATAACAAATACTGCTAAGATGTTTGCTCCCTCACAGTAGCTGTCTTCTTCAACATTAGCATAAAACATTGTCAACCAGCCGAGATAAAACCAGATCCAATAGTTCCTTCATAAAGGACTGGAGACTTTTCTTGATAAAAAGCTTCACATCTTATTGAAGTATCTGAAGATCCGTAAAAACCATTAGGGACCTCAGATTACGATTAGGCACACATCTTTTTTGTGTGCCAGTTTATTTTCGATATATTCCGAATGTCCAGGCACCCATACCTAGTGATAGAAGAGAATAGTGAGGTTCGGTCTTAGAAAGCAAAAAAAAACTACAACGTTCACAAATTTTATAACAAATTAAGTTGATGTGTGTTTTGGAGTGTTACCATTTATTAGTCAATTTATTAAATTGTTCGATTTTATAAGTGTTATGTTATAAATTAATTAATGTATTATACTTTTCCTTAAAAAGGTATTCAAATCGTCAGGCCTTAAAATTACAATGAAATGATTGTACGGCAATGCCAGAGGCGTTTTTAAAGAAAAAGAATTCTTTGTTGCTCTATATTTCGGGTACCATTGGTGCCCTTCTTCAGGAGCTCTGTAAAATTACAGAGAATCATAGAGCAACAAAGAATTCTTTTTCTTTAGAAACGCTTCTGGCCATTGCCGTACAAACATCTCATTATATTTTTCTTTTATGTCTTGACACAGCCAATAATTTGTCGAATGTTGGGAAAATTGTAGCTTTTTTAATTTCTAAGACCGAGCCTCACTATTCTTTTCTATTATCATATTAAGAACGGTCAAGAAGAATCACCCATATTAGTGTTCAGTAAATAGGAGAAAGTATATTGTATTTCAGTATTATATATTGTATTTTAAGTATTTCAGTATATTTTCAAGATTTTCATTCTTTGTCTTAAGTTCTTTGCACAAATTTAAATAGAGCATACCTTCATGGACCAATCAAGAAGCTAATTTTTGATCGCAGCCCATACATAAATAAAGTAATGCCTATTTTTCTCAGGCGGACTTAACGTCCAACTGAAATCTAGAAATCTAATTTCTGGAGCTAATGTCCTCAGCAATGATACTAAATTATTCCTGATTTGTTTAACGTTTATCTTCCAAGTTTTCAAATATGTGCATCATGTTCACGCTATTTTAGGAAGTATTTCACTATTTACAATTTAGAAAGGTAACAAATTATTAAAGTTGGGATCGTTTTCTTTAGATTACTATTTGTCCTAATAAAAAATTCCATTTCTTTAAGGCAGTCTTTCAAATTGCAAATTCTCTGAACTGTTTATTGTTTTAACATAATACCGACCTATTTTAAAAATCATCTTTCGATTTATAACATTTTAGAGCTATCATACGCATGAACTATTTGACTCATATAGAAGATGGAGCGTTAGATGAAATGCCTCATATAAAATTATTGTAAGTATGCATTTTATTGTTAATATAATTCACTGTTAAAATTTTCAAATATTCCCATTACAAACATAGATAATACACATGAGTATAATTTAGTCAGCAGCTCTGTTTATAATAAAAAAAATTACCATTCTAGAAGAATTGTCCATACATTTCTTCGTCGATTACCAAAAATTAAGGGTTTAGGCAAAACAAGGCCATTACATATTGTGTAAGTAAAATTAATATATTACGATTTTAAATTCTGCTTATTTATTTATAGATGTTTGTGCTCACAATATCATCTGATATCTTTCTTAATTGCACTCATAGTTATATAAAAATAAATTTTAAATTTCTTCTTTTTTTTTCCATTAATTAATAATAACATTTTCAGAGATTTTGAGAGCAATATGATAGAAACTTTGGAATCAAATAATATTGCAATAACAACTGAACAACTGTAAGCGATATTATCAAATAATCTAGCAAACGCTACTTCTAAACTTATCATTTTAAAATAACTTCGATTTATGTTTTAGATTTCTGGATTATAATAAGATAAGTAGTGTGCAGAGTTGGGCGTTTAATGGTTCGGAAATAGGAAAACTGTAAGTTGATCTAGTTTGGTTTTTATTGCTTTTTCAGTTATAGTTAAATCTCTGTCATTTTGATTTTCCTTCTTTTTTTTTCCTTTTTCTGTTATTTTAGAAGTTTTCGAGGGAACAAATTTTTGAAGGATCTATCTGCGCATGCTTTTAGTGGACTAAAAAGTTTAAGAGATTTGTAAATATATTATTTTCAATCTCTTTAATTTCATGATTTTTTTTTTTTTTAATATAATTATTGAAATAAAATAATTCTTGAATTATTTTCAGAGATTTATCTGAAACAGCGATACAATATTTACCCACTTCTGGACTTGAAGAATTAGAAGTGCTTATTCTTACAAATACTCCTTCTTTGAAAACTATACCTTCTATTTATGATCTTACGGTAAGTAAAGTATATTACATCAGATTAGAATGCTTTAAAACACCAATATTGATTAATATTTTTTATTAATCATTTATCTGTGGTCAAAAACTACATTCAAATTGATATTCGAATGTATCTAAATAAAATGATTTATTAATTTGTTTCAGCATCTAAAGAAAGCATATCTCACTTATTTCTTCCATTGTTGTGCATTTCATTATCCAGACAGGCATGATCCTGCAAGGCATCAGGTTTGTAATGTTCACATCTAATTTATAAACGTTTAATTAAAACTTTTTTCTCTTAGTGCAATTCTCCTCTTTCATTTGGCAAAATTACTTCAAATTCAGAACTTTTAAACATATTTAATACTATATAAGAAGTTTTAGTATATTGAATGGGATTTAGGATTAGCGTAATGTCACAGATTCTATAGAATTCCGCTAATTCACTTTCTCGATAATGATGTTTTTAGTGTTCTTTCGACCGCTGGATTCAATGTTGTAAATTGGATGTTGAGGTTCGGTCATACAAAAGAACTCTTTTTAAATTTCTTTACCGACGTTTCGGCAAATTTATTGCCTTCTTCAGGGTACAAATTTTCTGTTAGAATTCCAGTAGTAATTAATCTAGTTTAAACTGTGACATATCATCACCAAGTATTCGAACACTATTATCTAGCCAGGTGATTCTTGTAATATTATCTAGTCAGGGGTGAAGTCGGTTGCCTCCTCGTGGTGCCATCCGGAGATTAGTTTCGATTATGAGCCAAACAATGACCATAGGTGCAGCCTGACCGGATCAGAACAACAGATCGACTCAGGAAGTAGGTGTTTTATCTTCTATAGTAAAGTGCTCCAAGATGAGATAGATGCCTGAAAGGGGCAGCCCTCCACTATGCTACCCCCTGATGATATGAACCAATCCCTCATAAACCTGAAGATTTCTGATTAAACTTAAGCAAAGAAGAGAAATACCGGATTCAAACACTTGGTTATGGCATGGAGAGGAAACGGAACTTAACTAAATTTAAATATAATTGAATTAAAATCTATTGATCTAAAAAATATATGAAAATTTTTAAAATTCTTTTCTGTCACTAAACCACTTTCTTTAGGCGCCACTTATTACTTGATAATACATATTGTCTGATCCATACATATTGCTCTTTGTATTACTGTTAATGGACACTCAGATATTAAGGGATGTTATATCCTGAACTATTGAATTGGGCATTCTGATTGTTTAATTTTAAACTTATAACTATTGTTTGGGCCATTTCCTGTTATTATATGTGTTAGTGGTGCGGATGGCATTATTTGATGCAATAACCAATCGTTTATTTTTTGAAAGAACTTTTTTTGTATGACTGCCTTTATTCGCTTATTGCCAGCTACATTCCCATTCTATGTTTTGTAGGAATAATTTATTTGTTTATTAAAATCTCTTAGAGAAGATTATAGGAACTTTGAGTTAAGAATATTAGAATTCAATTTTTTTTCTTCCAGCTACCTACTTTTTTTCAATTGATATATCAATTGTCATTATATAATTTCCTCAACAGTTTGAACAATTAAAAGTATTGATTTTTATTATTGAAGGAAAATAACTTTTAAATTTGATTTTTAACAGAAATATATGGAAGCCATGAGAAAATTTTGTTCAAACAGTGTTCACAGAATGGCTAGAAATGTTGAGGATAATGGTGGATTTCGTGAATTTGAACACGATATTGATTATATTGAAGCAGGAATTAATAATCATACAGTTTTTAAACACAATTTTACAGAAGGTAAAAAATGTAATTTTGTTAAATATGTTACAATAATATACTGATTATTTATAATAACCATGAATAATCTTTCATAAAACTGTTGTCTTCTTTCTGGTTGGATAGAAGACATTTGGAGGTTTGATGATGATGAGCATATGATAAATGAAATGTTTCATAATCAATCTGCAGACCTACCGAATGCTAAGGTCCATGTTACTTGTGGAAATCTAACAAAGAGGCAAGTGTAAAAATGATAATATTATGGTATTTATGTTTGAGAAAATTAGTTTAAAAGCAAATAAAAAATAATCATTACAAAACTTTAGAACATAATCTGAGAGTTCAACCATTTTTATGTGAAATAGTTAAAAAAGAGTCCCAACAAAATTTTAGCTAAATTTTACAAAGATGCAAAAATCTTGTGTCAGATTTATTTACTCAGTTAATATACTTATGGGAAAATATTAAATAAATATATTTAGTAACTTCTTTCTGAATTTAATATTAATAATTTTGTTTAAACGGTTTATTTAATATTGAATGCTTAAATACCATATTTAAATAAATTTTACAAATCATTTTTAAGAAATCAAACATATTACATCCCCCAGTCAGTATGTTGAATTTTTTTTTTGTGGAGTACCACCAAAAGTGTTTTCCAGACTTTTCTTTAGGGTTTCAAATTCTATCTGAATTTTTCTATCAAAACTCCCACAGATTCACTTTAATCTTTTTTTCTAAGTGGTACTCGCAAGATAATTCAGCAAGCTGATGTTTTCCTTTTAACATTTTATCAAATTGTTTCTATTTGGGTAATGAGATTTGGAATATATATATTGCTTTAATTTGGAACCGGAAACAAATCTGTGAAAGAATTCTTTGATAATTGTTCTTGTGGCAGGTTTGCTAGAGTTCCGTTGTTTTAAATTATTATTACAATCCTGATCTATAAATTGGGCTTAAATAGTTGGGAACCTATTTTGAGAACCACTGAGCTACTCAGGATTTTAAATTCCAAATTTTGTTCAATATAAGCGTTCATTTTGAATTAAAGGTGTAAGGTTTTTTTTTTTATTTTACTGTCAAATCGAGCAATCGAGGCACATAATCTAGAGAATCATAATCGGATATGATTCTAGATTATGTCCCTCGATTGTTCTCTTACTATATTTGTTTTCATAGTTTAAGGCAGGCTTCAGGCGTGAGCATTTTTTTGTTGAGCAATATTGGTCCCTTGAGACGTGACACATATAACCCAAAGTAACAGCACAATAATAGTCGCGTCAGATGCGTTAGCAGCCGATTCTAACCTCTCGATTTTAAATACAAATTTATGTACATAACAGAATCTTTTATATTATTTTGCAAAAAAAAAATTCTAAGAAAATATTATTATTTTTTAATAATATTGAAAAGTAATAATAATAATAATAACAATAATAATAATATTAATAAATATATATTAATAATAATTAATAATAATATAATTAATAATAATAATAAAATATTGAATTGAGCCTGGAGAATGAAGAAAGCTGTTTTTTTTTTAAGGTTTAAAGAAATTATTTTAACTCTTATAAAGAATACATTTTAGTGGGCTGAACATACTGTATCTTTACACGAAGTTAAAAAAAAAAGAGTAACAAAAGCATCATTATAATGCATTTACATATATGAGTATTCTTTATAGTGGGGTTAATTTCACTTTTTGATAAACAGAGCATATCATTTTGTGTAAAAACTTCTTACGCGCTACTATTGCGAAAACTAACCTAAAAGATAGCAAGGTGTGAATGGTATGGTTTAATAACAAGCAAAGCAACTTCTAATAGTCGCTCGATGTTATTTTGTCCCAGTTTGCGTTCGGCACTGATTCTAAAAAGCACTGCTAAAAGTGACCACTCTGGGGCCGGTTCTAAATATATTGCGTTTCACTTTCTGTTGGTACTCAGTGTAATTATAATCGTCAATATTAAAACAGATTGGTAACTATTTTTAACAACTATTCATAAAGAACCCACAATATATTACAAATTTCAGATAACCCAGCAGTTTAACTGAAATATAAAATGAAAAACAAACAAAAAACAAATATATACTCGTCCCAAAAAACCAGGAGCAAAGTACGTTGCTGGCCGGCTGCTGATCCATTGAATCCATGTGAAGACATGCTGTCTTGGGTATGGCTGAGGATATCCGTGTGGATTGTATTGAGTACAGCACTACTTGGCAATACTATAGTACTGTTCGTATTGGCCACCACTTCACATGATCGTTCATTACCAAAGATGCTAATGTCTCATCTGGCTACCGCTGATCTCTCCATGGCCATATATTTACTACTTCTAGCAATTATGGACCTTATATCCGTGGATGAATATTTCAATTATGCTACTGCTTGGCAGATAGGTAAGATTAGTTTATGTTTACATTTATTCTTATCAAAGAAGGATAACTCGCAAAATACCTTCGACTTAGATTCTTTTAGATGATAGTGCATTGCAACCTGAAAGATCTATTGTGCTCACTGGAACCTTCTCAGTGCACTCCCGGCCTCCAAGCTGTCTTCTCTAGCTACAGATAACATAGCCCATCACCGGGTTGTGAGCTGTAGAGGCTCTTAGGAAGTGAAAATCTAAGGGCAACATTGCTGGGCTCGAATCTGGGACCTACGCATGGGAGTTCAACCGCTTCCACCGATCTAATCCCTTCCCTAAATAATACCTTAAAACAAAAATGTCAAACCTGAGAATTCAATCATAATTAATACTTTTGTTTTTATCTGATCTCTTAATTATTGTACATCAGGTGTAAATGTATATTTCAATTTAAAAAACAAAAAAATTACAATGAATTTTTTCGTGTTATTATTGTAGTCTCCAAATAGCTTACGCCATAGTATGTCGGAAAATGATTCTCTAGGATAGGGTAAAAATCATCTCTTAATTTAATTGTCAAAGCAAATTCTTTGTTATTAAAGAAAAAACGGAAAGCCAAATACATTACTTATAGATAATATTTTATACGAATTTTAAGCTAATTTTTTAATGAAAAGTCGAGGTTAACTTCAAAATGTCTAGAATTTTTGTAAGCTAATTTTTTCCCCTTCGCCTTGTCTTTTTAAGTCAAGTGAGCCAATTTCTTGAAATGTTTTGTGGTTTAAGTAATTATTCATAGCTTGTTTATCTTGTCTTATCATTTATTGGCTTTAAGTCCTCGTTTAATTTTTATTTCCACAAATTTATAGAAGTTTACCCCATTTGTTTGTATTGTTTGGTGCATTTGTGGTTACGTTTATATTTTTTGAATTTGATTTTTACTCATAATTAATGTATCATAATCCCTGAAAAATCATAATTTAAGCTTTACCAAAGCTTTTACCAAAATGCACTGGGAATCATTTTACTGAAAGTGCATGTTTCTGTTTTTTATAGGCCAATCTTGTTCTCTTATTCTTATAAACAAATATTTATCTTTTGCAGGTCCAGGATGTCAAATAGCAGGCTTCCTGACAGTCTTCAGCTGTCAGCTATCGTTGTTCACACTTTCTTTGTTAACTATTGAAAGATGGTTTGCAATAAGACATGCTCTTTATTCACCCTTACTAAATATTTCAAGAGCTTGCCGTATAATGACTGTTGGCTGGATATACTCGATTATAATGGCAGCCCTACCATTGCTAGGCGTTAGCAGTTATTCTGCTACAAGGTATGAAAACTGTGGAAATTAAAAAAATAACTGTTGTTTGAAATGAATATTTCTAAGATATGGTCAGACAAAAATATAGTAATATAACGATTATGGGATTTTTATTGTTTTTCGCTAATGTAAATTGGCAAATTTTTAATGGTTCTTTAAATTGCTTAAAAATATATCCAATTGATTTTAACACTGCGATTGTAATAACGCTACTTATTTGTTTATAAATCAATCAAAGGGATCAAATCTTAGTGCACTAATCGCAATCCTGGCTCTATCTGTTGCTACTGTTAATCCTTAATCACATACTACCTTTCTCTTTAATCGTTATTTTAAATATACAATATTTCAATGCTATTTTAAATATTAATAAATAATAATTTCTTTTATTACAGTATCTGCTTGCCAATGGATACCCATGACTATCTATCCGTGGGTTACATTCTAATATTATTGGGTGGAGCAGCGATTGCATTCATCGTCATGTGTGTATGCTACATACAAATATATCTATCATTATCGTATGAGACACGACATTCACGCACTGAAGGAAATGTAGCTAGAAAAATTACCGTATTGGTATTAACAAATTTAGCATGTTGGGCTCCAGTTGCATTTTTCTCTTTAACAGCCGTTTCCGGCTATCCATTAATCAATGTAACACAATCAAAAATATTATTAGTCTTCATTTATCCAATTAATTCATGCGCAAATCCATATTTATATGCAATATTGACAAAACAGTTCAGAAGAGATTTCATACTTCTATTATCAAGGTTTGTTAAGTAGTACTAAAAAGTTCGTATACGAAGTAATTTTAAAACATATGATTTAGAATTATTATATACTATATCATTTCCAGATATGGATTGTGCACACGGTATGCACAAAGATATAAAGTTGGATATTCCAGACCAACATGCAATGGTACTACTCCAGCAACACCTTTAACTTCTGATACCTGCGTTTAATTTTAACAAAATTGGTAAAGTTATTCATTCACCAAATTTCATTTGTTCTATAATATAACTAAAACGTATTTTTAATATTTTTTAGTAAATAAACATTTTAATGAAAATAATATTGATTTCTAAAATCCTTTCAAGTTATGGTGATTTCTGGTAAGATGGTCCTAGTAAAATAGTTCATCTTTTATTTATTTATTTAAGGTGGTCATTGGCGCCCGGAGCCATCTCAGTGCATTGCCGGCCTCTGGTCAGTTTTCTCTCGCTACAGGTAACACTGTCCATCACCAGACAGTGAGCTGCAGAGGCTCTTAGGAAGAAAAAATCCAAGGGCAGCACAGCTGGACTCGAACCCGGGTCCTCCTCTTGAAAGTCCAGCACGCTACCACTGAGCTAATCCCTTTCCTATATTCATTTTTGATGAATCAATTTTGTGTACTGATTGTAGTGGGTATGCAGCTGGTATTAATAAAATCTTCCTAAGCTTGAACAATTGAATAGTTAATAGGCAATAAGGTTAAAAAAAATGAGTCTATTCTTTTTAGCAGTCTCTATGGTGCGTGAGCATGATAATTTTTATGATTGATAATAAATAACAAAATTCAGCGCTCTAAATATGTGCTCACTCAGATGTGAGCTCCAAAATGTGTAATATTACAAATATTTTTTACTTTCTCTTACTCCTAGTTTTTCTTATATGCACTTTAGAAACTTCCAAGTTCGTGCGAAGAATGAATTTTATCAACCAAATATTAGCGTACTGGACTCCCACGCGGAGGACCCGGGTTCGAGTCCAGCTGTGTTGCCCTTAGATTTTTGCTTCCTGGGAGCCTATACAGCTCAATGTCCGGTGATGGACAGTGTTGTCTGTAACGAAAGAAGACTGTCCGGAGGCCGGCAGTGCACTGAGAAGGCTCCGGGCGCTAAATGACTGTAGATGTTGACGCACCTTAAATTAAAAAAAAAATCAACCAAATAATCTGACTATTTTTATAATATTGTAACATTATTTGAGCTCATATGTAAAAGTGACACTTCGCTGAACCTCTAGCATCGCTGAACACAGATTTGTTGTTGTTAAATTCAAAAACAAAATAATTTCGTGATCTACGTTGGTTTTTCAAACTGAGGGGAGAGTTACTTTTCCTAAATTATAGACCTTGGTTACAAAGAGACTCAGATGTCAAGAATGCTCTCTTTGTAACTCAAATGCCCGAGAAGACTTGTACCACTTTTTGGGTGAGTGTCCTCTTCTTTCAGAACTCAGTTGTCTGTATTTTGGAAAAGGCTTTCTTAACAAATGCGAAATTATAAATTATTAAACTGATAAGGTTTCATGCTACACCTTGATTTCATACGCCCGCCATGCCTGGAGAATAAGGTATGAATGGATTTCTGATCTTCCTTAGTAAGTTTTTATTTTTTATATTTTCTTATAGCATTTCATTTAAAATACTCTTTACTGTTCGGTTTGGGATTTTGATTTATTTTATTAGCATTTATATTTTTTGTGTAATTATTCTTATTCTTTTCGTTCATTAATTCAAGTAATATATTTTTATTTATTATATTTTTCAAGTAATACGATAGTACTTTTTTCTTTCATTTTCTTTTGTAAACTATGTAGTATGCTCGGGCAGACGGCTATTGCCATGCTATTTAATACTTTGTTAATTTTTCAGTTTTCACATGTTTTATTTTCTTATTTATATTTCTTTTCTTTTGTCATTTGTATATTTTCAAAATAAAGTATTATTATTATTATTAAATTCCATAACTTCGAAAGTTATCCATGGATCATTTTCCTTTTTTACTTTCTCTTATTGTTAGTAAGAGGAATTATTGCAATCTTGTCAAATTTTCGATATCGATTTTTCACCGGAAATACATGTTTTGAAGCCCCTGAGTCCAAAAAAGTGTTTTTTTTGCAATTAGTCTTTATGTTGGGGCAGCATATCGCAAAATCGCAGTATGTTCAAACTTAATATTTTGTTAAGTGCGACCCGGAAATCTGAATAAATGGTTTTCGTAAAAATCGTTCAACCGGAAGTTCAACTTTCCTGAATGGTTTCTTTTGGTTTTCTGTGATTTCACAAAAACGGCTCCAATTATTTTCTTTAAATTAAGCTTGTGAACTACATAATAGTAGTATATATAGAGTAGTTATATAAAGTAGCATAATAAGTAGTATATAAAGAGCTACAACTTTTATTGGTTGGTTTTTTCCAGCACTCAGTACAAAATAAAATGGTTAATGTAAAACAAACATCAAATAAATAAATAAAAAGTTTCATCATCAAATATAATATAATGACATTTCAAACTTCTAAATTAATGTTTTCCTTAATTGTGGCTGGGCACAATGGTTTACAACTTATCCCTTTAGGTGCTGAAATCTCGTGGCATTTCTTGGAACAAAAACTTTTAAAACTCCTTGCCATGTGCTGCTCTCTGACAGCATTTTGGAAGTAGGAACTAAGATTGTTCTGTTGATATGTATGTATCTGAATTGGAGCACTTGTTGAGCATTTTACTGGCAAATGTCATATAGCAGGTAAGCATGATGATATGGTAGCACGGGCTATTTTTTCCCCACAAGTACACATTATAAAGGGAACTTGATTATGGAGTCCGAAGTAGAAATCTTATAGCTAACATCTCCGTTGACTTAACAATTTCCCATTGGGTAATGAAACTATAGGCCCTATGGTTCAGAAGTCACACATCAATGTTCTCTTTGTAACTTGCAGGTTAGAGAGGACACTTAGCATTTTATTTGTATGCGTCTTATTCTAAAATGTATCCGTATCTCTCTGTCTTTGGCTCTGATATTCTGACAGCGAAAGTTTTTATAAACCTATTAAATGGTGAAAACTGGCCCGTAATCTTGTTCAGTTCACCTGAGTTGCATGGAAGTTATAGAAGTGAGCTGGTCCCGAATTTAACTTCTGATAACTATCCCCAAGCAGCTATCAATAACTGTCACACAATGAATTCTATGATATCTTAAATTTGTCATTAAAATTATTATTGTCGATTACCTCCTCGCATCCTAATCGCAATGCGTCCCAACTTCTTGGGAGGACCTTGAGAGAAAATTATCGAAGTTAGTTTCGAGAAAATCACAAAAACTGGGGGGGGAAAAAAAGAAAAAATAAAGGCATTCATCAGGGTGAGTGATTTTGAACGAAATTCGTGTCATATACAATGATTGTTACCTGAAAGGAAATAAGACGATTGAACTTCTGAGATTTTTCATTTCTGAGATATTCTGTTCTCTCCCTCTCGCTCTCTCACACACACTCACTCTCTCAAAGAGAGAGAGAGAGAGAGACTGCCATTAAAAATATTTTTTTAATATTCAAATGACACTAAGGCATGCATATTTTGGTAATCAATTTTGAAAATTTGATATGTAACAATACTTCTATACACAACAATGAGAGAAATAAAAATATACAAATGTAATTAACTGAAATTTGTGCTAGTTAATTATTAATATTCGACGATTAAATTCGCAAAGTTTTACTGAAAAATATTGGGTAATTTCGGAGATATTTAAAACTGAAAAAAATATCAACTTTTAGTGAGGTAGGAATTGTGCAATGAGAGTAGTGGGGGGCTGTTGTGTTTAAAATACCAACAAACAGACACTATTACAAACTGTATGTCTGATTCTGAACAGACAACGGAAAACGGAAAATTACATTTTCAAATATTCAAATTCTTCATTTTCTGCGAAGAGGTAGCAATGTCTGTCTACAGCGTAGTACCACTAAATTCTTACTCCACTCAACTATTTTTTTTTTTTGTCTTGTTTTAATATTAATACATTTTTTCATAACCTTAATTTCCAATAAAGAAATTAATTACCGTTGAAAATAAATTATTTAAAGCAAATCACATTTTCTGAAAATTCAGATTAATCTTCTTAATGCTCAAGTAACAATTAAATTTGTAATAAAATTGCACTTTTCTGAAATTTGGTTTTCAATAGATTTTGGAAATATCTGTTTGTTTGTCCTATAATCATGCCGAAATTGTTTCAAACCACTAGACATAATATGACATGTGATTTACGGCGGATATATGTTACATATTTTACATATGTTACTATAGGCTATGTTTTAGGCAAAAATATAAACTGAATTGAAGTATTAATTTGTCGAGAACAATCCTATGTTATATAAATACACTTTACTACAATTTTAAAAGGCAAACTTAACTAATTTAACAAAGATGTAATAATGATTGAAACCACCAGAAAAGAGAACCTGATGCACTCTATTGGTTGTTAGTGGAAAGTGATCAAGTGTTATTAGTTTAAGATTTTTCCATCAGATAGCAGTCATGATGTGTTTGGACTGGCAAGTCGATAAGGCTGAGTTCATGGAACATGAGTGTGTTGATGTTGATATTATGCTGTTTACTTTCTCATATTTTATCATTTATTTGAATAAATTAATTAAAGTGATTTCCTTGTTAGATTTTTCTAAGCATATTAGCGATAATCATTTTAGAACCATTTTTACACCCTTCCCTTCCCCCTCTATGTCTTCCTCTAAAGTGATGAATCAGTTTATTATGCAATTCTATCATTTAAATAATGATAATTATGTTAATTAGAATTTAATATGTTGTCAAAGTTCCGCGTTTAAAAAAATCGGTTGACCAAAAGTGCGTTTATACTAAACAGTTTTTTTGCCATTGTCTCCAAAAATCACCGACGGGTTTCATTAGATTTCCTACAGTAACTATGAATACAGAGTCCTATCACTTTCATTGGAATTTTTTTCAGATATTTTAGGGTCCCCTGAATAAAAAAAAAAAAAATGTTTTTAGCGAATGGATCTATGCAGATTGTAGATTGTTGTAGGGGATTACTGCACTGCGACCTGAAAAAAGATCTACTGTGCCCCCCGGAGCCTTCTCCAATGCACAGCCGGCCTCCAAGCAGCGTTCTATACCTACAGACAACACTGTCCATCACCGGATAGTGAGTCCTTAGGTAGGGGCTCCTAAGGAGAAAATACCTAAGGGCAGCATGCTGGATTCGAACCCGGGACCTCCGCGTTGCTAACTAGCGCGCTACCACTGAGCTAATCCGTCCTTCTCCCTTGGCTTTCGCCAATTAAGTAGGGACGGAGACCCTAGTCTGTGAAGTGTATGGAGTACTGAGCTGTGGTAACCCGTGGGGTCGCTACTCCTCAAGTAACTGCATGCAACAGATACCCCTTGCAGGCATGGATCAATGTATCTGAGTATGTAACAGAATATCTCAAGGAAGGGATTAGTGAATGGTAGCGCGCTGGACTAGCAACGCGGAGGTCCCGGGTTCGAGTCCAGTAATGCTGTCCTTAAATTTTCTCTTCCTAGAAGCATCTTACAGCTCACTGTCCGGTAATGGACATTGCTGCTTGTAAAGAGAGGACGCTATCTGGAGGCCGGAAGTGCACTGAGAAAGCTCCGATCTTTGGGGTAGCTATATGAGTCCGGAAGGGCTTTGCATAGATAAGGGCTTGGGACTTAAAAACGGGAAATAGCAGGAAGATCAAATTGATATTTCATATAGGTAATACCTCCGCATCAGACACGAAGATATCGGTCAAAAATTATCAACCGAAAGTAAAACTTTACTGAATTTTTTTATTTTCTCGAAAACGGCTTCAACGATTTTCTTTAAACCTCGTCATCACTTTCATTTGTAACATTTTCCTGGGAAAATTGTTTGTTTTTTCCTGAAAGTTCTGGGGGTACAGTAGCGTTATGGTACACTCTAAACTCGGAGATACAACATCGGTATAATATATCAATATAAGGTTTTACCATTTATAAAATATTAATACATATTGGTAAAGCATTAATAGAATTCCAAATTTTTAGAAGTTCGGTTAAAGGGAAATACGACTTTCTAGAATAGGTTTTTGAATTACTTAAAATTTACTTGATTTTCTTTAAACTTGGTATAATGGAAGTGAGAAGGAGAGAAAATTTAAAGATAATGGGTTTTAGAGAAATAACTAGAATAAATGCTGAACACTATATAATTTCTTTCGAACACACAAACTGCAAGGAGTTTACATAATTCAAGTTTGCATGGGATATATAAAGAAACAGACTGTCTGAGTGATGAGGAAGGTAGTAGCCAGGTTACTGACTGATTGTAAACTCGTCGTAAATTATTCTCAACAGGACTGCCATCGTTCTAATTTATATGAATTGAACGTCCCTCCAAGCCTGTACTAGGTAAGAGAGAAGTAACTAAATTTGATTCATTTAATGTGATTCTCCGCTCTTCGGATCCTATGGATCTATAATGATTCGGATCCCATTACACTTGGTATGCTAAGTTCCCAGATAAAAAAGTATTCCTTTTATTTGAAACATTTTTTCCAAAAAAAAAAAATTATTTTGGATAGTTAGAAGGAATTTGTTGCGTTAATTTTCAAATTTTATATAGAGTTGGTTCAGTAAGTATTGTTAGAGCGTTCTACTGGGCAATACTATAATTATCACTTGTCTACCTGCCAAGATTTGTTTGGTACTTATCCCTATCCCACCTATCGGAGCCATACATTTTATTAAAAGTGAGTTTTATCTTGATACACATTTACTTGATAAACATTTTTTTATATTATTATTTTATTATATAAAGACGGAAAGATACAAATAGTTTAGACATTGGGATGAATTTTTAAACGAGCTGTCGTTGGCTTTAAATCAAAGTATGACAGTAGAAAAAAATTATCATCCAAACATCAAACTTATATTTTTAAAAATGAATAACAAGAAAATGGCTAGTTAGAATAACATTTCGACACTATAATCGGAAGATATATTCCTACATAAGTGGGATAAAAATTTCTAGAAATGTAATGAAAGTTTTTAAGTATAATATATAAGGCGAAGAATTTTAAGGTTAAAAACAAACATCAATTAAATGTCGAAGAAATATAATACGAAAAATTTATATTATGTAAAATCTGAAATAGTTTGATAAATTTAATAAGTTTGGTCGCCCGTGTGTCTGGCACTCATTATACTATAGGACGCGGCCTGTGAATGTAAAAACGCAAGAGTTTGATAACGTATTTCTGTTATTATAATTTGTAAAGGTTATTTAGAGAAATATCACTTCATTTCTTTTAAGTAACACTTACTTGGACGATCTTAATAACCTTAATAAAAATTTCAATTTCAAATATCGGCTGTTGTCGTGGTTCCGCAGAGCTGGAAAGCATAACAGACTATACTTGAGTGTGTAAACCGAAATTGCTCTGTGCAACTCTGTGTTATCACACTGTGTGACAAACACATCCGAAGATGGGTGAACGAAACCGCAAAAAGAAGCAGGCTATCATGGAAAATGTCTCTGATCAAATATCGGCACTGGAATTCCCTGATAAACGCCATTTCTAGTTTTTATTAAATATTCTCCTTTCCTAGTTTAGGGAGTCAGCGGCCCCCTTCTAACTACGTGCATACCAATACCCGAGCTTTAATTTAGATTTCGAATAAGCAAATAAAAATTCTGATGTGAAACACTCACAATAATTTCTCTTATTCCAATTTACATAATCTCAAGTTTATCGAACTCTAATATATAACGCTTCTTATTATTATAATTTATTCTTTAATTGCACTAATAGTTCGTTTTTTTTTTTTTTATGTTGTTGGGAGAAACTACATTTTTATTGCATTACCTCATGCGTAAATTTCATCTTTATAGTACACTTTCAGTATTTTGTGGACAATACAATGAATAGCTGAAAACTTCAGGTCTAAGAAAATTTTGTTAACTGAATATTAAGAATTCCTTAGACAAAATTTTGTGGATGTTTAACATCAGTTTTATTTTGTTTCATTTAGTACAAACGGCCAAATACAAAATGGCAGACTTAAATTGATCTAGCATTTCTGCCTAATTCTTTTTTTCTTTCTTTTTCAACAGTGAAATGAAAATTCTGAATTTTTTTCTTTATAGCTTACATTAATTTAATTATATAAAACAGTAAATATTATGTTTAGAAATAACTTGATTTTTTTACCTTTTTTTTAATAAAAAAAAATTGTATTGCACAATTCGATAATTTATAAAATACCTACGAAGGGGAAATTAGTAAAAAAATTCTAAACTAGTTTTTCCAAAGAATTAATTAGCTATAAATAATTAGTGAATCACGGTGTAAAAGAGAAGATGTGAAATGTTAGGCCAATCAGCAAATTTAGAATTATCATGTTGACCACGCCCACATTTGACACCTTCACTTTTAGACTGTGATTGGTTAATTAGTTATAGCTAATTGAAATAAACAGTTTAGAATTTTTTGACTAATTTTCCCCTTGATATTTTATCAAACTTTTTACATTTTTGGGCTCAGGGTACCTCAAAATGGATATTTACGGTGAAAACTCACTATCGAAATTTTAACATGATTACAATACTTCCTCTTACTAGAGCAAGAGAAAGTAAAAATGAATGTATCTACTCAAGTAAATAGTCAAGATAGCTTCTTAATCTTCACTTTAATTCAAATGTTATTGATAGGCATAAAATATTTAATTTAAACTAAGTTAAAGTTTTATTTATTAAACTATTATTATCTAATTTAAAATTTATTAATTATTTAGTGAACTCGACTCTAACGAACCTGACTCAAATCCTTTCTTTCTAGGTTAACAGTGACGGACAATGCATTATTTGGACTATTACACCAGTATCTGAGACTAACTGAGTGTAACGGCAAGAGAGAACACAAGCCCGACCGAGAGAAAACAAACTCTCTCTGGTACTCTCTCATTAAGCAGGCTAGAGTGAGGAACCTGTATATAAGCCAGTAAGAGATCTAGACATCCTTCAATCTATCAGATTCAACCACATACATCGCATCGTGTCATATCTCTACTCCCACCTTTTATTCTATAAAATCATTACAGTCCAGTGCAGTTTGTGTAAGCTTATAGCCATATTATAACAGTGTCTTCACATATTGTCTATTTAATCTAACCTAATTTCTCTCCTCATCAACTCCATTATACTGAGGGACTTCTATGATGTAATTGATTATCCAGGACAGATTTCAAAACCTGTTTTTGAGATTTTTATAAACCCAAGACACAAGGACAGGCTTACTGGATTGCCAGAGATAATGGGAATGAAATTTTATTTTTTTAAACAACAAGATGCATTAAATTTACTCTTCAAATAAGGGCTAAAGGCACAAAAACAGGGTAGACAGACTAGACTTGTCAGCAAAACTCTACAGCTCTTAAAATTTCACCAGTAATTGGGAATTTTTTATTATTATCCAAATATTTTGTTATTTAATATGTGGATGGATCCGCAATGTTGGATAACATCTGGTATTTTATCCGTCGTAGCATGCATATTTATTTTCTTGCTGACCAGAAACATTACGTTGAAGTGAACTCTCTACATGAACTTGGAGAATTTGCTCTGACGATGGATGAAAATCCGAAACCAGCTAGAAAATAAATATGGATGCTACGACGGATAAAATACCAGATTTTGTTATTTCTTTCCATTATATTATATAAAAAAATTCATTTCATTTGTTATAACACCAAGCAGTCCACAAATCTTTTAACGTTATAATTAAATATGTATGTAAAATATGTCTATATTTACCAATAAATTCTAGGTTAGGATTCTTGATTTTTATGTCTCTCTCTCTCTATTCCTTTAAGGTTTTTTATTTTTTAAAAACTCACTAGAATATGAATGTTGGTTTTTTCTGAACATTGTCTTTGAGAAGTTTGAGTTAATCAAATCAAAATGCATATCTAGTCTACCAAATATAGCCAAACAAATTTGTGAGAAACATATGATTGCTTGTTATCACTAATTTTTTTAACCGCTTGTTTATATGATAATCAATATCACTATCACTTATTAATTAATATCAAAATTTATTAATTGATCATTGAAAAAATGAAGTCTACAAAAATCAACTAATGGTAAGCAGAGAAAGCATTACTTAAACAGCTGCTGGATATTTATTTAATCCATTTGTTTTTCTGCTTTATTAAGTAAGATTTAGAAAAATGAATGCTGAAGAGACAGAACGAAAGAAAACAAGGAGAAAAACCATTGATGAGGAAGAGGATTTGAAAGATAATAATGCAAAGGAAACATATGAAGATGGTGAAGGAAGTTCAGGTATTAATTATGAACAGAAAGGATCTGAGGCTAATGAGACTTTGAATGATAAAAATAATAGAAGTGCAGGACACTCAGGTCTTGGGAACATTTTTAGGAAGTCTGTATTTCAGACAAATGTTAATATTAATAAGGTGGATAATGAAGATTTAATTTCTGAAATCACTGAGGTACCAGGAGGCGCACAGAGTGAAAAATCCACGAGATGCAGTTGTTTAAGTCAAGGTAAATTAAATCAGATTTGACCTTTATTGCTTATGGAATTAATATTTATTTTTAAATAAGTTTATTATCGATGAACTGACTGGCAGGAAGGGATTAGCTCAGTGGTTAGCGCGTTGGACTCTCACGCGGAGGACCCGGGTTCGAGTCCTGTGCTACCCTTGGATTTTTTCTTCCTAGAAGACTCTACAACTCACTGTCCGGTGATGGACAGTGTTGTCTGTAACGAGAGAACACTGCCCGGAGGCCGGCAATGCACTGAGAAGGCTCCGGGCGCTTTAAATTAAAAAAAAAAAAACTGGCCGTTATTTTTAAAAATGATCTTATCTGGGTATTCTAACATCAACCTGTTTTTTTGTTTTGAGAAAATTGCCGCAAAAACATTATAACATTCCATCTATTTCAAGGCCTTTTTGTTTTTCAGAAAACAGGGCAAGGAATGTGTTAACGTTGATGTTATTTCTTGGAATGGTAAATGCTTATTTTTTGAGAATTAATTTTTTAATTTCTACGGATGATGCGGTTAGACACACGAAACTAGCAGGTATACATCCTGTTGAATGTTTTATTGATAAGGAGCACAATCGCACAAAAAAGGTATAGTACATTAAATTTAATTTAATTAATAATTTAGATTATTTATAGTTGTGCTAAAAATGATTTTTCTAATATAATTTTCAATTCCAAAACTTCTATTCCTCGAAATTATTAATGCAATTCTGACGCGAGATCAGATAATGAGCAAGCAGCAGTGACTAGTGAAATGTGATGTAATTATTCATCTATCAATTTAAACAATCCAAATACAGTGCTGTCCAAAGTTCAATAAAAGACAGGCTTTGTTTCTTGATGCTAGACTTAGTCAGTTAAAGATTTAATACTGCCCGAGAAAAAAAGTTTCTTCAATAGAAAACAATTTCGGTCTATTGATTAGTTGGTTTACAACAAACACGGACGCGGTCGCTGTCCTTCTATTGATCGTAGCAAACTCATACCCTAAAATCTTCTCATACAGTTCTATAGAAATTTCGAACTTGCAACGATTCTTCGAATGAACTGTATACTTCTCCCTTATCTGGAAGGCTTCTAAAATTTTTTTTTGAATTTCTGCCAGACACCATTCCATTCTAAACCCAGCTTCTTTAAGCTTCTGCAATGCCTCCTGAGGAAATCCCTGGGCATACGCAGACTGTTTTCGCTCAGACTGAACCGCAAATCGGCATTCAGAAGTAAAAAATATGAATGATAATTTCATTGATGAAATTAAAAGCTAATACACTCATTAAACCAAAAAGCTGAATCGCACCCAATGTTTGTAGCAGATAACTTACAAAATAAATTTTCCGACAGATATAACTACTAACCTGAACTCTTCACAAACCAATCATTCATCTTCTGATAAATCCCCACAATTTCCTACAATTTGATGAACCATTGATGTATTTCTTCCACTGTTTCACAAACTGCATAAAAAGCAAAATCATCTGGTAGAATCATCACAATAGTAAAGTTGTCTCCTTAAACCATGCAGTTCTGTAAAGGATCTAAGTAGAAGCCACGTCCAGGATGGTTGGCATTTTGGTTGATTGTCTATTTTGGCATTTTGGTAAAGTAATGTTCTTGTTGCTTTGATTAAATTTAGACAATATTTTAAAAAGTTTTTCAAAATTATCTTGTTTTTTATCTATATTTTGTAGCCCGCCAAAATAGGACCATTTATTTGGACTGAAAATGAAAGAAAACACGTTCTTAATGCTTTCTTTTATGGATACTTTATTACACAAATACCAAGTGGAATTTTAGTCCATAGATATGGTTCAAAATTGATGTTGGGCATTGGAATGATTGTAAATACAGTTTTAGGGTTTTTGATTCCAATTACAGCTAGTTATGGCTTTGTTTATCTTTTTGTACTCAGATTTATCCAAGGAATTGGAGAAGTATGTATTAAATTATATAATTTTATGCATTTTTGGTCAAAGTTATATAATTTTATGCTTATTTTATTTAAGTTCATTAAATAATTATCTATCCACTAGGTGAAAATGAATTTGAGAATGTAGACATGAGCACTTTAAAATATTTCAGCTCAATCGTCTTTGTACGGCACAACTCAAAAATGTATTCTCGAGAATTATAGCTACAAACAGATTATACATTGCGATAATTATTAAGACTGTTGAGGCATATGCCAAATTATATGTCATCACTATGGAAATCCATATTCCACGATTATTTATTTTTCACTCTGAAGTTATATCTTAACTACATTAAAAAATATTAAATTTGCTGAATATTAGATATACTAACTTATTAACCAATTAGGTAATTCACAGAAAAAAAAAAAATTTATAAAATTTTCAAATGATTAATAATGAAAATAGTTCCACAGCTGATTTAAGTTTCTATAATATTAGGAATTGGAAAGCAATATTATTTGTTACACTTAAAGAAGAAATTTCTAAGAATTATAGGAAAGAATGCCTAAACAGAACTAGGAATTCACAGTTCAATGTCATTTATGAAATTTTGATTTGGATAATGATAAGTATTATGTGAATGACGAAAGTAATATAATTAATAGCTGGGTTGTGAAAATATGTGGCTGATTATGAAAACATAATTACATTTAAAATTATGTAATTACCGGTGATGAAACAAAACAATATTTGCCATTTTAACGTTAAATGTCCTGTTCTTAACAACACAAGATTAAATTTTTTCAATAAACGTATTTCAACAAACCAGGACGTAATAATGTTTTTGGTTGAAACCTTGAACGCGCCTAAACAGGAAGTAAGCTGCAACAATAGAGATGGATCCTAATTTAATTTCTTGTAAAGAATTAGAATGGATACCTGCCATATGTCAAACTAAACCTCCAATCTTTTAATACATATAATCTACGCACAATTAATTAGACTGAAATTGAATTTGAAAACCTCACTGTAAGATAAACTGTCAAAACGCACAATAAAACACCAAAAATACTAATCACAGTTTCTCTTTTATTTTTTATTTGTAATCTGACACAACACAATGAACAAAATCATTTAATATAATGCGCTAAAAAAATATCAATAATAACTTCAATTCTTACATACGGGCTCACAGATCACAGCCTACTCAATAAATTTTCATACTTGCTTCCAACACTCACAGTCTTTTAATACGTATAATCTACGCACAATTAATTAGGCTGAAATTGAATTTGAACTTTTTACCGTAAGACAAGAAGTGCCAAACGAATAATATTTGACATAGAATGGATAGTTTTTAGAAGTGCAATAAAGAAAATCATTGTAGCCCTTTTCGTAAAACTTCAAAACCCTATTCTTTTGATTAGTCGAATCAAAATATTATATAGATATGCTTTCTGGAAAATCCAAATTTGTACAGTTTATAAACGAGGAGTTAGCTCCACTCCAGTGAAGTCCCTTCCAAAATATATTTTTATACATATCGTCTTACAAAAGTGTTTCGATTGCAATGAAACTTTATCTAACAATTTTTAATGAAATGTTTTCCGGTATTATCGATTAATGTATCGATAAATCGATACATGGTAAATGATACAAAAAAAATTCATAATATTGTAACGTTTTTCCCTCTAAACTAGCTGCTGCAACCAGTTTTAAGTGGGTTCGTTTAGATAAAATACTCTAAACTTCAATAAGAAAAACACCAATTTATTGTTTTACACAATAAATTATAAATGCAACACTTAATAATAATTAAATCAGAGTTTAAACCACAAAAGTTCACTTTGTTCACTTTTTATACACTTTTCACAAACGCACACTTAGTTTGTAACAAGAAAACTCTCTTAGACTGACTGTGGACCCACTATTTATACCGGTGGAGAAGGGTCTAGAATCTTCTAAAAAGAGCTAGAGCGCACCGCCAGCGCTTCCTAGCGGCCACTAGGAGAACTTGTGGTACTTGCTTTCTCTCCTAGATAGCACCAGTGACTGCGTTACAATATATCAACAGTGTATTCATAAAATAATAATGTCGCTTAATTCTTTTATTGAACTTTTAGTTTTTTAAGTGAATTAAATTAATGGTTAAAGTTATAAAATAATAAAATCAAAGATATTTTCCGTCATAGCCTGCTATACTTACATAAATACTTAAATATGGGTTCTTTTGAAGAACTTATGATAATAATGGGCGAACGCCCCAAAACCGGTCGATGACCACAAAAAGAAGCAGGCTATCACGGAAAATATCTCTGATGCTTTCCAGCTTTGCGGAACCAACCACAACAAATTATAAAATCCAAAATTTTTGGATTCACTTTGTATATTAGTAGTTTTGTTTGTTCCGATTAATTCAAAAAGTGATAAAATAATTAACATAAAAGTTAATATAATGTTGGGCTATTGTTATAGTATAGATATTTTATGTTGGGCTATTATACGAAATAGGCTGAATGAGATTTTCAGAGGGGTGTTGTGAGAAAATTGAAAAACTAATATATATTATGTTTTCTAGTAGTTTCGAGGCGATAATGATGATATTATTATTTGAAAATATTGATGTCATTTACCATTAATTTATCGATAAAATAATCGTAGCCAATATAAAATCGAAAAACATTTTTATAATGTTTATATTCCTTACCATTTGCTTTTATGTTAACACTAGCTATTACTATACACTACTTTGCAATTTTATTTACACCAGCATTAAAAATTATTATTTAAAATTTCATGGCAATCGAAATATTTCATAAAACGACATGAATAAAAATATATTTTGGTGGACCCTCACTTCTGTGGAGGTAAGCAACTCTTCATCAGAGTACTTTTAACTGTATAAATGTGGATCTCCCGGAAAGCATATCTATATATTTTGATTCGACTAATCTACTCAGTTGTTCATGAGCTACTTACTTTATAAAAACAAGAGGTAGAAGGAGAAGAAAAAAAAACAAGTAAGATAATAACATATTGTCTTAGGGTGAAAAGTTCGAATTTAATTTTTGTCTAAAATAATTGTGGGTAGATTATATTAAGGGTTGCAAGGGTATGCAAGGATTGCTGGTTTAGTTTGATACTTGGCATGTATCCCTAATCTTTTAAAGATATTAAATTATGATCCATCTCTGTTGTTGCAGCTTACAACCTGTTCAGTCCTCCTCAGGAATGCTACCACCATGGAAATAATTTGCTAAAGCAGCCTGAACTTTTAGAGCAAACAATATAAATAACAATAATTAAAGTCATTGTAATTTTTACTGTTATGTATATAGTAAGATGTTTATATTAACTTGAGTTTTGATTCAGATTTGCTGCCTTTCTTTTAATAGATAATACATATTTAGTTCTTTTATTTTCTAATACATATGTTACAATGTTTATTAACTTCTTTAATCCTGTATAATTTTGATTCTTCTAAGCTAATGACTGAAACAAAATAAGATCACTTTTTATTTTCAAGGGGCCTGTTATACCATCATGCCATACAATGTTAGCCAATTGGACACCACCAAATGAAAGAGGTCGAAGAGTGGCAATTGTTTATTGTGGTAAATTTAGTTGAAAAATATTTTAAAAAATAAAATAAAGCTCTAAATATGTATCTAATATATAAAATTGATTGAAAAAAATCACATTACCTTTTAGGAGCCCAATTAGGTACAGCTATTACTCTGCCAATTAGCAAGTATGTTTCAACCAATGAGTTGATTGGTGGATGGGCGACTGTGTTTTATATTTTAAGTGGTGTCAGTACAATTTGGCTCGTTTGTTTTTACGCATTTGTTTATGACGACCCAATGCATCACCCTCAATTGAGGTATAGAGGCAAAGTAAATGTTTTGTCCTCAGTTTGGGGAAATCAAATACCTCGACACGTAATTATTTAACATGCATGCTTATGTTTTTTTTTTAAAAATGAAGTTTATTTAAATAATTAAAACTATTATTTTCAGCGCGCTCCTATTCCATGGAAAGGTATATGGAACTCTCCACCATTTTGGGGAATCCTTCTAGCAGCAGTGGCTAATAGTTACGGCTATGAAATATTGCTGACTGAGATTCCACTGTTTATGAGGGCTGTTTTAGAAAACAATGCTAAAGAATTAGAGGTCTTTTTTTTATGAATTTATTAATCTCAATTTGAAATAGCCCTAACATAACTTAAGAGAATAATAATGATTCAAACACTTTTAATTTTTCAGAGATATTTTCTGTCATAGCGTGCTTCTTTTTGTGGTCATCGACCGGTTTCGGGCGTTCGCCCATCATCAGGATGTTTTGTCAAAACAGTGTGATAACATAGACTTGTACAGAGCAAATTCAGTTTATACACTCATGAGTTCATTCACGCGCTTAGACTGCGACCTCGTTCAATGGCCGTTACACTACTCCCCTTTTTCCAAAGTGTGGCAACTAGCTTTCTCTGGGTGCGCAGATTATCACTGATGTCGTTCTTCGCTGCGCGGGTGCAATGGGTCTCCTCCTCTAAGTAAGTCCCACTTCCATGCAGTGGTCAGCTGTCCTTCTGCAGTGGATTGTAACCTAAGTTACGATTGCCATGATAATTTGGGATTCCGTCGTAATCCATATGTAGATCGCAATCCTCACCATGGCCATCATTGTCTGTGTCCAGTTGATCGGAATTTGGCCCTTGGGATGTCATCCCTGTCGCTTCTAGATCACTGTCGAATGCTTCGCCAATATTATCTAAATCTGAATATATCTGAGATGGATTCGAAGTGTTCGTGCGATTGCGCATACATTACCTAATCCATCCGAATTTTTGTCACTTTGTTCGGCGATTGACTTACGTGGACAACTGTCCAGCTGGTTTAAGATGCCATCATCATCCATATCTGAATCTGATGTATCTCTTAGTTGGCTGATCGGCCGGGGGTATCATAAGAAAAACACTAAAAAAATTTTTTTAAAGTGTTTTTTATTAATGGCCCGACGTTTCGACAAACATTGTTTGTCTTCTTCAGGGGCTATCTTGTAAATACAGAATTTGTGTGCTCTATTACATGTTCAATTATGACTGTGGTCGATCAGCCAACTAAGAGATACATCAGATCATTTCTAACGGCCAACAACTTCTACAATTGGACATATCTGAATCACCATCATCGCCAATGTCATCATTATCGTGGTCCTCTTGATCCATTTTTGGTATTGTTGGACCATTATCGCAAGCATTGCCTTATTCGTCAACATCATCTTCATCTGCATCCTACCAATCTGGATTGGTTACTACCTTGCGGACATGCACAGATAAAAACGGACATGAAAGCATCCTAAATCGTAATCCGGCCAACCGTCTAATCCATATGTTGCCGTAGATAACTCCATTATCAGCACAGCCAATTTTACACTGGCAAGTCTATGCCGGTAGCCGAAGTTCCAGCAAACTGCGTTTTCATCACAATTTGTCTCGTCGGGTAAAATTCTCGATCGTTTTTACATCCAAAATTCTGCCTTTCAGCAAGGACCGCAAGTAAAATAGAGCCCTCTGTGCTGATAGAAATTAATTCATGAACACATGGCCTAGTTACCATCATCAGCACATTCATCAATCTCCTGAACGCACTGCTAAAGTGCAGAATTGATTCTATACCGATTTCATCATATTTTTTGAATCCAAAGAACTGTATTATAGTTTGAAAAACAAAATGTCTTTAAATATTTTACCAGAAAATTTTATCTTGTTTATACCAGCAAACTTTATATGTCATAACACCATATTGTTTTATGGCTGTAATTGCATTGATGTTCAGCATAACTCTTGATGAATTAATTACATATGAAAAAATAACAATTGGAACGGCCAGAAAAATTGGAAATGGAATTGGTAAGAAAGTATATTTTTTATCTATATTAAAAAAAAAGTAAATAAAAACTAGCTAAGTGGTTTGCATAATGGACTCCTACGCGGAGGTCCCGGGTTCGAGTCCAGCTGTGTGCTGCCCTTAGATTTTTTCCTTCAAGGAACCTCTAAAGCTCACTGTGCGGTGATGGACAGTGCTATCTGTAGCGAGAGAACACTGTCCGGAGGCTGGCAGTGCACTGAGAAGTCTTCCGGCGCCAATGACCATAGAGTTGATGCGCCTTAAAATTAAGAAAATAAAATTTGGTTCAATAAAAAAAATAATTTATTTTGTTTACTGATAAAAATATGGATTTTTTTTTTTTTTTTTGTTTAAGGACAATTAGGTCCAGCCATTGCTCTGGGTTTTGCAGGATTTACTCGCTGTAATAGTTTTGTAACTTTGACTATTTTGTCCATTGGCTATGGAATAAATGGTGCCGTGTATAGTGGTTATCTTGTCAATCACATAGATATCTCTCCAAATTTTGTTTGCATATTAGTAACTATTACTCATTTTTGTGCAAATATTGTGGGATTCATGGTACCAATTCTATCGAGTTTTATGATTTACAGAAATGTAAGGATTCAATATTTAATATAAAATACTTAATACTTATATATTCATTTTTCTCTTAAAACTTTAAGAGTAAAAGAAAGCTTAGTTTTAAGTTACTAAAATAGAGTTTCCACGGGAAAAATAATTTTTCATGTTTTATTAATATGAAACAAAGCTGTAGAGAAACAGGCCATTCTTTTCTATCAAATTTCCAGTTTTAGGTAGATGGAACCACCCACATTTTATTTTCAAATGATTGTTTGTGGCCATGCCTAAAACATCGCAGGTACTCCAAAAACCTAAAACCAACTTCCAAAAATATTTCAACAAAATCTGATTTGAAACACTCACACGACCTTCTTTAATTTCAATTATTGTAATTTAATTAAAAAAATTGTCTTTATAAATATAAAAGATGGTAGGGATAATACATTTTATGCCTGAATGGGGACACTGAGGAACTCAAGACCATGTAGCGGCAATTTTATTGTAATTGCCTCTCAAACTAATTGTAAGGCCCCAAAAGTCCCTCCAAAATAAATTTTTTGGGGGAAAAGTGTTTGAAAAAAAAAAGTGGTACTTTTTTATCTGAGCAGTAAGCTTTTCAAGTTTTTTTTTTTTTGGCTTTTCAACCGTTGTAGCCGTTGTTTTGAGAACTCCAATAAACTCAAAAACCTAATCTGTAAAGATTCACTTCCGGCAAATTAATTTTCTTCAAATTTGGAATTATCTCAATGCTTCTAAATTAATGTTAGAAGGCAGAACAATCACACACTGTACTAGGTGGCAGAATCATACATTGTACTGAAGTTGGTACTCCAGAGTAAAGCATAACGCTACTCCTTACTGTTCCCTTAGAACTCCCAAAAAATCAATTTATTCAGGAAATTTTTATTTTTATTTATTTTATTATACGAAATAATTTACTTCAAAGTTAGAACAAAAAATAAACAGTTAAGGGCCCCACTTGTACTATAACTTATTATGTAATGCCAAACTAAGTTGGTTTGAAGTTTGTCAGTTACAATTTAAAAATTGCTATGGCAGAGAAAGTTAATTGTATTTTACACCAGGCTTTTTATTTATTTATTATTTTTTTTATATAAATCATTGTTTTTATGTACAGATTAACATCGCAACTTGGGGAGAAATTTTCTTCCTTGCATTTGGCCAATATATTATTTGTAATTTATACTATGTGGTGTTCGCATCAGGTCAAAGACAAGCGTGGGACAAAGATGTACCCAGCGATCCATTGTCACGAATAGCGAGAGGTATTTTTAATCAATAAATCACTTATTACTAACAAAATTATTAATCTAACTTTTGCTTATTTCGATTTCTTGCTTGCAATTGAAATATAATTGAGATTGCAAAGGAGCATAGCTGAAAAATAAACTCCAGAAAGTTAAAACATAATACACATTATGCACCGCTATGGATCTGACGTGAAAGCTTTCGAATAAAATCAATTAACCTGAATTTCCAACTTACTTCTTTAAAAAAACGTATAAAAATATAAGAAAGTCCAATCACATGAATTTGATACATTCTTCTGTTTAAATTTATTTTAATATGTTTCTGGAATTTAGGCTTCCCTGTTAATCGGTGACTCTCAAGTGTTTAAAAAAATCTGGTGTGAAACTTTCACACAGGAAAGAGAATAGGTAAGTGGTTGGCGTACTAGACTCCCACGCGGAGGACCGGGGTCCGAGTCCAGCTGTGCTACCCTTAGATTTTTTCTTCCTAGGAGCCTCTCCAGCTCACTGTAGCGAGAGAAACTGTCCGGAGGCCGGCAGTGCAATGAGTAGACTCCGGGCGCCAATGACCATAGATGTTGAAGCGCCCTAAATTTAAAAAAAAAAAAAAATTCACACGACTCTGACCTTAAGCAAATTCCATATTCTAATTGATGAGTTTGTTTCTAACTTGGTATAATAAGATACCAAAAAAATGCAAATTATATTTTTTATAATTATTATATTAATTATTTTATTATTTTCCTCCTTTCTCTCAGTTTCCGTTTGTTTTCCTCGTCTCCATAGATATTTGGACTCTGATGGTACCTTTTAGCATAAAGTGAACGCTTCCGCATTCTGCCCCTCTCATCACTTTCACATTCTCAAAGATAACGCTTCCGTTGTTTCTCATGACGAAATAGTCTATGATAGATTAAAGCTTTCTTGTTAGCATATGCCAAATGTATTTATGAATGTTTTTATGTTTAAAAAACAGTTTAGAATCATTGCTCATATAATTCTATGAGTCTTTCGCCGCTATGATTTAACATTTCTTCACTATATCTACCTATAACATTGTCCTCAGTATTTTTTTTCGGTTTTAGCATTAAAATCACCCATCCATATCAATACCTTTCTCTCCGACACTCTCTCTGCTTGTTTCTATAGAATTCTTGTTTTATTTCCTCGTTGCTGTCATCTGTAAGGGGCATATATTCCTAAAATCACTATCTCACATCCATATATCTTCAAATCCAGTCTTATGATCCTTTTTTCATTGATACACTCATAATTACGAATATATTTCTTCAAGTTGTTCCCATCACTAGTGAGATTACCGCCTTAGCTCTTTCATGCTTCGGTACTCCACTATATATATATATACATACACATGCATATATATATACATATATATGTATATATATATATTGAGATGAATTAAGATATAGAAGGCAGCGGTGCCACCTGGCGGCCTGGATTGTGAGATGAAAGGGCTGGAAAAAGTTAGTTAGTTTTGTTTGTGTGGCTAAACAGAAGGGAGCTCCCATTTAAGGTGTGTGTCTTGTAAACATTAATATTACTTTAAACATTGATTTTTATTGTCTATTAAAGAATTTACCTTTAAGAAAATATTATTTAAACTTGTGTTATTTAAAATTTATATTAATGTGTGTATAATAAATAATAAATTATTTTAATAACTTTTGCAACTGAATCAAGATTCAATGACCCTTATAGTTTAATTGAGTTTAAATTCTCTAATTAATTACTTAAATTAAAATTTAAGGAAAGAAGAACCATTACAACTTGGCGACCGTGACAGGACTCTATTGATAATAGTGAGTTCTATTACAATAGAGTTCCATTAAATAAAATTGAATCTTGATTTAAGTGCATAGCTTGATAGTTTGTGAAATGGCTAATATGGAGAGGAATGAGAAACAAACTGGTCGATATTTCCTAAGATCGCAACAGGAAAAATGCGGATCACAACAATTAGCGGAAAATGATGACACCCTAGAATTGGAAGAATCTGATGATAAATATGCGGATGTATCGCATCCCGTACTTAAACCGACGGAAGAGATGTCTGTTCAACAATTATATAAATTGTTATCATTAAATATAAGAACTATGAAGGATGAAATGCTTTCTGAAATCAATTTACAAATTCAAAAAATGGACATGGAATATAAAGAGGTAATAGAAAATCTAAATAATAAAATTTGTTCTCTGGAAAGGGATTTAAATGAATGTAAGAATAATCATCAAAGTAAAATAGATCTATTATATTTTAACTCATGGCAGAATTCAAAATACCAATCAACAAATAACATAGTGTTTAGAGATCAGCAACAAGATCGACCCAAACAGTATATTAGTGAATTGACACTTGCATATAAACAAATGGGGCATAGGGAAACGCTACATTCATTTTTGGCAGGACATTTGGAAGGTATAGCCAAAGACTGGTACATGTGCAATATTGCCAAGTTTTTTGATTTTGAATCATTTATAGAAGAGTTTAAAAAAGAATTTTGGGGACAGAACTATGATATGCTAGTATTCAAAGAAATAAACCAAGGGTCTTATAAAAACAATCTAGAAATGCGTCCTACTGAATATTTAAGTAGAATAATATCACGGGCAAATGAATGCCAACAAGTTATGGGTGGAGAGTTTTTATGTCAGATGCTTGCAAAACATTTTGGTACTTCCGTTGAACAATGTGTTTTAGTAAGAGGCATTAAGAGTGTAAATGATTTACATAAGCTGATTTTGGAAATAGGGGAAGAACGGATCAGAAGAGAATTCGGCAAAATCAAAGCCAAGGATTTCAAAAAAAGAGGTCAACTTACAATGAGAATTCCCAGGTTAACATTGATAAAACCTCTTTTGAAAATAAATGCTTTAATGATTCGCCGCCCTCTATGCGCCGATTCAATAAACGAAACGATAATAAAAACAACTCTTGCCGGGATACTGTTTATGTAAATAATAAACCAAAAACTTATTACAACTCCAACTTTTACAGAAGTGGAAATTATGAAAAAACATTTAATTCACCTAAATATGAAGAAGGAAAAACACAAATTAAGTCTGATGCGATCACTATTGAAGATGATAAAATTGAGAGGATACTAAACCGTTTAGATATTTTAAATGAGAAGATTGATGCAGTCTCAAAAAACAAGGAAAGGGGGGAGTTACTCCCCCAACACGACTAAATTCGGCGGAAAATGAGGATTGTTCAAAGCAATACCAGTCTAAGTTGGAAAAGAATTTTAAAACTTGGAAAAGTGAATTCTGGAATCATAATGATACAATCATTAATTTGAGAAAAAAAGGTGAGGTTTCAATATGCTCCTTAATGAAGGAGTTTGGTGATTTATTAACCTCTGAAGATTCCCACAAAAATTATCTAAAATTCAAGGAATGCCCTCACTTAACTTTTGACGTAATGGGAACACAATTAAAAGCACTTGTCGATACAGGTTCCCAAATTAGCGCAATTAATGAGAAAAGATATCTAAGTTTAAAACGAAATCCAAATTTTACGTGCCGATATATCCCGGTAAAATCCTTTGCTATAACAACTGCAACATCAGGAAAATCCAAGGACATAGGGATACAGATTCTACTTAATGCTATTATTAAAAAAGAAAATTTTTCCGTACCATTGTATGTGGTCCCAAATTTGAACAAGGATATTATTTTAGGTATAGACTTTCTTTCGGATCACGAGGCTAAGATCAACCTTGAAAATGAAGAATTATCACTAAAAGTGGAAAACATAGAATTAGTTATTAAACTCAAAATGATAAAAACATCAGAAATAGACAGTCTGGTTATTGAAAAAGGAAAGGGAGAATATAATAACTTTGAAGAAATCATAAATTCTATAGTCGCTAACCTCCCAGACAATCTGAATAACCAATTAAAGGAGAAATTACTTAATATAATTTTAGATAATAAACAGATATATAGTTCCTCGCCAGGCTTAATAAAAGGATATTCGTATGAACTAAAGGTAACTGATGATACCCCATTTTTTCAAAAGAATTATCCAATACCATATTATAAGAAAACATCAGTTAATCAAGAAATACAACAATTATTAGCAGATGGGGTTATTGAACCCTGTTACAGTCCTTATATTTCACCTCTTGTTTGCGTTACCAAGCAGGATGGTGTCAGCATAAGACTTTGCACAGACGGTCGGCTTCTAAATAAGCGTCTGTTGCCAGACTATGAACAAACCCTAAGTATTGAGGAGATACTCCAGAATTGTCATAATAAAATTATTTTCTCTACCATCGATTTAACAAAGAGCTTCTATCAAGTTGAATTACACCAGAAGTCTCGACAATATACAGCCTTTTTATTTGAAGGTCGAACCTATCAATTTAAGCGGGTATCATTTGGTTTGAAAATATCTAGTTCGGCTTTGAATCGAGCGATAAATTCGATTTTGGGAGATTTGAAACCACAGGTTCAAACTTACATCGATGACATTCTTTTAATATCTGACACTTATGAGTCACATGTAGCATTAATTAATACAGTTTTCAGAAGATTAGGAGACAATAATATAACAATAAATTTAAAGAAATCAATCCTCTTTAGGAGGCAGCTGAATTTTGTTGGCTACAAACTGTCCCCAGATGGTGTATTTGCACAACCTGACAAACTTAAGGTTATTCAGGATGCTAAACCTCCAGTTAATAAGAAACAATTGAAATCTTTTTTAGGATTAACAAACTATTATCAAAAAATTCAGTAAAGATTATTCAGATAAAGTAGGAAGGTTGAGTCATTTATTAAAACAAAGTAATAAATGGTATTGGGGAATGGAGGAAGATAAATTGTTTGAAGAAATTAAAAGATTGTTTTTAGAAAAGGTCATCTTACATTTCCCAAATTTTAACGAGATATTTTATTTACAAACAGATAGCAGTCATGTAGCCTTAGGAGCTCAATTGTTTCAGATTATCAATGGAGAGAGGAAGGTGGTTCAATTCGCCAGCCGGATTCTAAGGGGAGCAGAAATCTACTATACAATTACAGAGAAAGAATTTCTAGCAATTGTATGGAGTATTAAAAAATTTATAACATATCTGTTAGGACGACCTTTTGTGATCCAGACCGATCACCAGGCACTGAAATTTATTAATAGTTGTAAAAGCCCTACCTCAAGGGTGCATAGATGGATACTGTTCCTCCAACAGTTTGATTTCGAAATAGAATACCTGAAAGGATCAGAAAACGTTGTGGCCGACTATTTATCTAGGTACTGTCATGATTTAGAACCTGCCACGTTGCAAAGACAATTTGAAATTAATCAGATAGAATTAGATAACCCAAATGAATTAAAAAACTTAATTGAACAATTTCCTAGTTATTACGGTGGGTTATCATCTGAATTCACAAATACGGATGAAAGACAATATTATTTGAAAAATGGTTTATGGTTCCTTAAAGAGGATAAGAATAACATCGAGAAAATTATTGTTCCTGAAAATTTTTACAAAGATATTATTGAATTGTTACATAAGTCACATGGGCATATTGGTATTCAGAAAACTTTTCATTTAGTAGATAAATATTTTCAAATAAAGAAACTAAGGCAACAGATACATGATATTGTTAGGAAGTGCAAGACATGTCAGATTTATAAAATAACTAACCATACACTTCAAGATGAGTATATTTATTTTATCCACGAATATCCACTGCAGACTCTTTATTTAGATTTTTTAGGACCTCTACCTACCAGTGTGGGAAACCTCAAATACATTTTGACCATAGTGGATGGTTTCTCAAGATTTACCAAGTTATATGCAATAACAGCAGCGACCACAAAGTTGGCTTTAAGATGTTTGGGGCAATTCTGTGAAGAATACGGAACGCCTGAGAAGGTGGTTACAGATAATGGAACCCAATTTACTACTTCCACATGGTGTGAGAGGGTCGGACAGCTAGGGATACAACCAGTTTTTACTTCCATCAGACACAGTCAAGGTAATAAGGCAGAAAGGGTACATAGAGATGTTGGTGAGTATTTAAGAATATTATTAAAAAACAAAGTTTGTGGCCAAGACAACTGGATTTAATAGAGTATTTAATTAATAACACATACCATCATACCATAAATGGATATCCTATTGAAAATTTTAGTGGTAATAGGAGTTCAATGTTATTTGAGGAAACATTAATAAAAGGGTTTGGCCTTAAGAAAAGGGATAAATTATCAGAAGGTGAAATAACAAATATTCGAGAAAATTCAATGAATAGAGTGAAAGATATTGGAGAAAAGAATAAAATAAAACATAAAATCAAGTACAAGTTGGCAAAATTTAATATAAATGACTTAGTATTAGTGCGATCTTTACGAATCCCTGCACATAAGGGACAAATAGCGAAATTACTACCCTTTTGGGAAGGGCCTTATATTGTCACTGAGATTAGAGGTAATGGTAGTTATATTGTTGCATACCCCCAGACTAAGAAAAACAGGGGCAAATTTCATGTAAGTCTAATGAAGCCCTATTTATAATATATAATTTTCTTTTACTGATAATCACATTGTTATATAGAAAATAAATTAGTTTTATTGCTCATTCATGTTAAGTATTTATATAAAGGGATGCCCAAAATGAAGAGAACTGGGTGCATGGTTCATATAAAGGATATAATATGTAAAATAAAATTTATTGATTGACAATCAATAAATTTTATTATTAAACAGGGGGTAATTGAGATGAATTAAGATATAGAAGGCAGCGGTGCCACCTGGCGGCCTGGATTGTGAGATGAAAGGGCTGGTAAAAGTAGTTAGTTTTAGTTTTGTTTGTGTGGCTAAACAGAAGGGAGCTCCCATTTAAGGTGTGTCTTGTAAACATTAATATTACTTTAAACATTGATTCTTATTGTCTATTAAAGAATTTACCTTTAAGAAAATATTATTTAAACTTGTGTTATTTAAAATTTATATTAATGTGTGTATAATAAATAATAAATTATTTTAATAACTTTTGCAACTGAATCAAGATTCAATGACCCTTATAGTTTAATTGAGTTTAAATTCTCTAATTAATTACTTAAATTAAAATTTAAGGAAAGAAGAACCATTACAA